>CM051362.1:5150996-5375996 GCA_028015245.1 Cardamine occulta | reverse complement strand
GTCTACATGTGCACCGTTCTTGATCTTCTCTTGAAGGTCTAAACTCTTGGGAAGTATAATCTCGATTCCTAAACCTAGTGTAGAGAAATACCTCTCCAACAATATCTATAACATAAAGATACAATAAGAACCATAGTAGTTAACATTTTAAGAACTCAGAGCTGGTGTGTTCTCATGGTCTTACCACAGAAGCGTATGCATCTGAGCTGTTCTGTCTTTCACTCTTGCTGAGTCCCCTGGAATAATAGAGAATGTTACAAACATTTAAATTCACACAAGTAATCGAAAATTTCCATGAAACCAAGAACAGAGATTTAAGAAGAGGAACTAACATTACAATCATTCTGTCTGAAGCTTCTGATGATGTGCCATGTTCATCAAATACATAAACCCTCCAACCCCTGAAAAAAAACTCAAAAATTTACCAATTTGATCATATTTAAACATATATTATAAATGTATATGTGAGTGAGTGAGTGTGATTCACCTCTGGGCGGCTTGAACAGCGAGACGTCCGGCAACAGATCGGATTTTATTCGACTGAATCGTTTCTTTCCCATCAGAAGATCTCGGCAATCCAATTATGAATTCATCAACCTCCTGCAATTTTCACAAAATCAAAAACTCCGACTTTGTACCCGTCGAATATTTCTGACACGAACAAAAAATCGAAAATTTATACCTCTTCTTCGGCAATTTCTAAGAGCCTGGTCTCGAGCTTTTGTCCTCTCGATTTCAAAACCTAATACCCAAATCACATCAATTCAAATCAAATCATAAACGCCTCGGAGATCGAGAAATTTCGAAGTTACCGTTAGAGGTCGAACGGTGTAGCCTTTACTAATAGCGATTCCGGTTCGAGATAACCCTAAATCTACGCCGAGACTGAACCCACCTCTCCAGTTCTGGTCTATTTTCCGGCGAACGGCATTTGGTGGGATTTCATCAATTGACGTCGCTGCCCTCAAGAACGAACAACGGCGAGGAACAAGGATAGGGGTATTTACGTATTTTGGGGTTGTGAATGAAATTGCTACGGAAGAAAAATATTGAAGAGAAGACATTGCAATCGCACAAGGACGAACAGTACCATCGTCAATACTGGGACGATGAGCCCAAATTATTAAAAAAAAAAAAAACTCTGTTCTCAAACCCTGTCTTTGGGGCCGGATGTTTTATTTATTTTCATGAAAAGAAAAAAGTCAATTATATTTCTCCAAAATTGTAGTAAATTTGTAAACAAAAAGTCAACGTTTTTTTATATGCTCTATGCAAACAAAATTTTTATATTTTTCTATTTTTAACGAAAAATTATACTAACAATAATATAAAGAAAATAATACTAAAATTACATAAAAAAAATTTCTAATTCCATAAAAAATTATTAAATTTTTTCTAAAAAACAAATTGTTTTGTTGAAATATAGCTCTTCTTGCATTTTTGTCGGTAAAATCATTCATCAACACACGTAGTAGAGCTTTTCAACCATATTATAAACAATCCCACTAAGATTCTAAATTTTATGAATCTATGAATATTAATCTAACCAACTCTGTACAAACCCTTTACTAAGGGACAATTTGTATTTGTTGCTAACCACCCCGGATTCTCGAATTCACCCTCATATGAATCAGTCTCCAAATTTTGTTATGATTTTTTCCAAAGGTTATGATTTTGTTTGACTTGTTTTTTTTAAGTAGGAATTATTCAATTATATTGGTAGGGGATCTTAAATTTTGTTATATTCATTCATATTATATTACACCTTTTCGATTTATTATACCCTACTAAACAATGAATCTTCCGCCTTAGTTTCCATAATTATTTATTTCGTGTGTAAGTCCATCTATCTTTAATATATTTAACTGGAAAAAAAATAAAGAATTTTAATAAAATACACATAATTGAAATATATATATAGTTTTCCTAATTTTGACTAACCAACGAACTTGGTTGTTAATTTCCAGTGTACTTTGGTCTACATTCTCAAACTCCAGTCCTAAAATAGACGGTTTTAAACAAGATCGTAACTATATCTAACAATGTTTGAACTTTCAATATATCCAAAAAAAATGATAATATTTCAATGTCCTTCTTTCCTTACATGATGAATAAAAAAGATCAAACTCGAACCATATACTATTAAAATATTTAAATGGCTAAATTGGAAAACATAAAAAATTTATTTATTACAAATAAATCTACAAAAATAAAATAATCAGGTGCGGGAGAGAGCACGGACGGCTTCCTCAGAGTAAGGATGAATAAAAGCACTGTTCATTTGCCACACTCTAAACGACGCCGTAACAGTCGCATCAATAGCGTTGTTGAACAAGAAGAGCTTCGCCGCTCCGTAGATTGCATTTGTCGGATATACTCTTGAGGTTATACATGTTCTTCCACCTTGTCCGAATGCTTCTACTATCGAATGATCCACCTATTTAACAAGAAAATATATATAAATAAATTATATCCATTTTGTATTGTATATATTAATGAAATTAATTAATATATCAATGATTAGGTGAATTACCAATATTCTCATGGTCAATTTCTCCCCTTTTAGGACCGGTACGACGCTACCATATATCAGTTTTACGACATCGTTGGCAAAAGATGACCTGTCATAGGAAAATGTTGTTTTTTCATAACCGAGTAATATGTTACGTATATGGTTAGATTCTAATTTATAATAGTTTTGATAAATTAATACCTTGAGGTGTCTGTGCAGAAGAAAGCTTTGAGTTTTGAATCTTTTCCCTTAGCCACATAGAAGTAAACCGGAGTTTGCTCAGACAAGCTCTTATCTGCGAGAACCGAGAATCCAAAAGGCCCTAAAGCACCACGGACCGAAGAACCTCCGCTTTTCTCGCAGCTAAATTCCTCAGCTTCAGCCACCACCGAAGCGTCTCCGAGGATTTTGTCAAGAGATTCTTTCTTGATCTCGAATTCTGCTTCGATGTCTAGCTGAGCCGCGGAATCCACATCGACCGGTACAACCGACCCAGGACCGACTTCGATATCGAATTTCTTGCTGCTTAGTCTAAGAGATTTGATTTCTTCAACTGGCCATTGAACCAAGTTCTTCCCTGTCTTTGTGTCCAGGACAACAGTTCTTGGGATACTCTGATCATTGTATAACCAAAATGTTAATCCCAACTTGCATCACAAGCAACCATAACAGTTACTCTAACTTTAACAGCACGTTAGGTCAAGTAAACGAAACATACCTGAAGTGAAGACCAGCCCTTTTGTACATCAGCATCCTCACTATCAGATTCACCAATCCAACCCCACAAGATTCTCCGACCCTTGTTCTGGTCGTAAAACGTTTTTGAAGCATAGAACTTTCCGTAATCATATCTTAAACTGGTACTCATCCCGACATCGATACTAGGATCATCAGGGATCCATGTCCCGTTCGAATCGAAATACGTCCCTACGGCGTAATGGTCGATCCTGGTGTCGTCCATGCTAGCCTTCACGATGTGCTTCACATCTGCTCCGTTGACAGACGTGTCGAGCCCATTGACTGCGGTCTTAGACACCGGATAAAAGTCAACGCACTCCCACATCCCGGTGTTTGGAACTCGGTGCAACAATATGTCGAGCTTCTCGTAAGTCTTGAAGTCGGTTGTGTCGTACACGAGTGAGATTCCGGTTCTATTGATCTTGGAACCAATAGTGATCCGCCATTTACCGGCTGATGTCTTCCACGCAGTCGTCGGGTCACGGAAGTCCTTAGGGAGAATACCAGGCGGAGGTACAAGAACCGGGTTACCCGAATACTTGACCCATTTCAACAGAAGTGGGTCGTTGAGGTCTTCAGGGTAGGCCAGGTTTTGAACCTGAAAACATTATATTATTATCATTGATAAAATCATTAAACCTAATTTACATGTTCAATATCTAACTTACCAAAAATCTGGCTATAAACTTATTAACCATTTATCGAAAAATTATCACATGTTCACAACACAAAAATTGATAAATTTAAAATTATTTTCTTGTACAGTGTATAGTTATGAAAATACTATTAAATGTACAGGTTTAATAATAATTCGCGGTAAATACCTGCACGGATTTGTCAGTAGAACCGGTGTAGAGCATGACGATAGAGCCATCGGAGAGGAACGTGGCTGAGCCGGTCCACACCCCATTGGCGTCGTACCATTGATCAGCGACCATGGCTATGGGCAAATGGACCCAATGGATTAAGTCCTTAGACACGGCATGACCCCAAACAATGTCACCCCATAAGGCTGCGTTTGGGTTATATTGGTAGAAGAAATGATACCATCCCTTGTAGAACAATGGACCTGTGGACAAATACGAAACATTTTATTTTATTTGGTCAAAATTAGAATAACACTGAAATATTGGGGATTCTATTAGTATATGCGAAAGTTATTTTTTAGGTTTTCTTAAATGCGAAAGATGTAGGTACCAAATCGAAATATAGCTTAGTTGGTATACCCCACAGGCTTTATCCAAATTGAGACAAGATCCAAACTTTACATTCATAAGGATTTATACAGTCACGATTGCTTTTCTATGGCAACCAATGATTTTGTACAATCTTTTTAGCATGTGAAAATCTCACGTGGAATAAAACTGGCAAAATAAATAAAATGAATAATATTGATTTTCCAATTGGTTGTGAGGTAACTCTGTTCTGATCTTGTCTGTGAACTTTTTACTTTTCTAGTTGTAAGTTATTTTATTTTTTTCCGTTGACGTTAACTTTTAGAACGTGTATTGTGTGATGTTCTGTGATCTACTAGTTCTTGCCGCTCCAATAATTTCTTATATTTTTTTCATTAAAAGAAGAACATGAATATACTAAAATTAATGGGATCTAAGAGAAATTCAAATTAAAAATAAAAAAAATCAATGAAGGAAAGTGAAACTTACCATTAGGATCTGACGAAAGAACAGCCCAAAATTTCCAGTGAGCAACACCATTTTGGATAAGGGAAACAAAAAAAAACCAAAATATTAGAACAAAATTAGAGACTAATTGGTAATTACTCTGTGAATATATTAGGAATTTGAATCTGATTTCGAAATTATCTCCCAGATTATTGAAATATATACATGAAAAGGAAGAATGAATATTCTTTGATTTTGTAATAAAAAGAGGAAATACTTTTTTTCTTCTTCTTTTGCTTCTCAAATTAACAAATAATTAAAATCAATAAGTTAAGTTATTTTTAAAAAATTGCATACCGTTCATCCAATTCTGCTCAGGCTGGAAATGAAACGCCGTTCGTTGCCAAGACAACATACTATTGTTCCACGCAAACGCCGGCGTATTCCGATCACCGGAGAGTTTCCAAAACTGATCATTTCTTTTCTCCGATACACCGGCAAGACGGGCACGTGACGTTTTCGCCGCTGTTTCATCGGTTTCGATTGCAGCGTCATTGGATCTAGATCCGTCATGTGTGGCGATGAGAGCGACGTAGGAAGCTATAAACAAAAGCCCAAATGAGACAGCGAGGAGACCTTTAACGGGTCTTCTACGGCGATGGATTTCCAGATTCGGGTCGGATCTTGACCCGTCGGATAATTGTGTATAGGGAGATAATGGGTCTTCTTCTCCGGCGGAGATTGATAACAGAGCATCGGAGCTCGCCATTTTTCTCGTTTTCTCGTTTTTTTTTTTTAGATTTGATGACACGAGAAAGAGCAAATGTGTTTATATATATTTATAATATTTGGAAAATGTTTTTTTTTTAATTTTTAAAATGAATCACACAAGAAGGGATAAAAGTTGGATTTATGTCTTCCTGCTTCGCTGGAGAGATAGAAATGGGTCATGTCGAATGTAAATGAGTTTGGTCTATAAATTAGAATTAGAACTGTAATTTTCTATTTGTATTAATACGGTGTCTAAATAATAGTTAAAAAAAAATCTAATGAAAGAAAAAAATATTTGAAAAAAAAAATCATATCTTTTTTTAGTGTATTTCTATCTTAGTATTTTTACCATTCTACAAAGGATTTACACATGAATGTTGTTAAACTAATAATATTTCTCGAAATTTTAAAAATTAGATGAAAAAAACTTAACAGGGAAAATAATTGTATTCGTTCTTATCTGTTAAATTAGTCCTTTGGTTTGTTTGAATGGGTATGACAATGATATGAGTTTTACATCAAATTGTCCACGTAGTCGGTATTTCTATACTAATCATCCGTAGTTAGAAAAAAATGTTCATAAAGTCTTTAGAATTTTTAGAACATTGACTTGGTAGATCATTTTTATTTTTGACATGGTAGGTAGATGTAATCCAAATATGATTTTTTTTTCGTATTGCATACGGTATTTTAATAAATCACATGCAATAAATTTTACTTCCTTTTAGGTTTTTTCTTTAATTTACTTGTTAATTAGCATGATGAGTCTCGTAGCTTGTTCGGTTTGCGAAGTGAAGGCAAGGTAAATGCAATGCGTGTTCTGTGATAGAGAGTGAGATGGAGATATTTATTATTTAGGCCAAGGGGTTTCAATAATTAGGCTTGTTAGTTTCCACGGTTATTATATACTATTTTGGAGAAAAAAAATCACTGTTACAGACATTTGTATGTATTTACACAAAATAATTATATGTATTTAATCTTAAGGTTTACACTCAAAGTCTCATATTCAACATACATATACTGTTATACATTTAAGTATTTAACAGTCGATATATATATATATATTTTTAACAAGAAAGTTTCATGATTATAATATTTTTACTCAGGTATAAATATGTTAAGTTATATGAGTTCCATCTCAAAATCAATTGGCAATTAGTGAATTAGTTCATGTTTCTTATATATTAGTGTTAATTCTTTTTTATAATCGATGTAGGATATTAGCACATCCCCTCTAGAGACCAAACTGCCAATGAAATGCATTAAGCCATTGCGCTAGTCTTTTCCACAAGAAATTGAATCATCGAATTGCATATCATATATAAGAATTATTTATGAATGATTGGCGCCTTGAATGGGAGTTTCTTGGTCCTGCCAATGGCTACTTATAAAAAAGTAAAGCGATCTCCTCTGATGAAGGATCAGGATCTGAAGAAGCGAAAGCTATAACTCGACTAAAAGGAGAGGAAGTTAACTTTTATCAGCTTATTTCTAACCGAATCCCACTTTAGGACCGATAATAAACCTTTTTTGGGCCATCATACTTGGGTCAACAAATCTGGCTCTGATACCATGTTAAGTTCTATGGGCTTCCAACTCAAAATCAATTGGCAATTAATGGATTGACCAATATCCCTTATATACTAGTATTAATCACTTTTTATGACGTATATTAACAAAATATTAGATGATATTTGTTAAGTGTAAACCCTACATTTTATCCTAGATTTAAATATGAGAAAAAAACTTGAGCACTCAATCTGCCTCAAAAATAGTTTTTTACATATATTACAAGACTCCAAGGTTTGAGATCTCATATCTATAAAAAAATGGACTTGGGGAATTTGATATTTGCTTTAGGGTCTAAATATTAACGGTTGAATCTGGTTGAATGTGGAATCTGGCAGAATTTATTTATAAATTTTTGTGGAATCTGGCGGAATAACTAAATATTCAAATGGTACAACGGAATCTGGCTGAATGTAGCGGAATATAACATATAACTGTTTAACGAAATAAATAAATTTGCATCCAGTTAAATAACATATCTAATTAAAATAATATAAAATAATAATTAATAATAATTTTTGGGTTTTTTAAATATTTTCCATTTGGGATAAAATTTATTAAATTTGGTTTTAGATAAAAGAGAAGTTATAGTAAAATAAACATAATTAATTAATTTTAATTATTATATAATATTTTCTATATATTTAATTTAATGTGTTAATTTTAGTGTATTTTGGTTAAACAATCCGGTTTAGTTTGGGCTCGGATAATGCGGCATAGAAAATTTTATACCGTTTGGATTATTTTTATATTCATTTTTCGTTTTGATTTGATGAATTTTAGTATGCCTTAGAAAAATATTCCAAACAGAAAATGAGATACTGAACCAAAGCAAAACCAATAAAATATCCAAACAGATGCTACACTCCTAAATCCGAAGGACCGGAACCGAAACCAATTCCAATCCAATGAACCGGAACCGAATCGATCCAAATCGAGAACTAAATGGATACCAAATTTAAACCAAAATTTTCAAAAAAAATTGTTATATATGTGAAAATTAACTAAATTTAATTTCAAAAAAATTTGATATTTAGGTTGGGTTCCTGGATGGAACCGAGCCAAAGTTGAACCAAATTTTTTAAAAATATCCGAATAGATCTTTAACACCTAGTACCAAAATATCTGAAATCCAAAAAAAATCAATCTGAACTCGGACATATACCTGAATTTTCAGACCAAAATTTTAGTTTGGTTAGATTCGGTAATTTTGCAAAAAAAACCTTTAAACTGAATTCAGTTTTCAATCTTAATCCAATTTTATTTTTTATTTGTTATTACAAATAATTCATTTTATGTAATTATTTAATTCAATCAGATTTTCCAATTCCACTAAAAGTGCTGTTTTAGTACTGTTTAGTCAAATGATGTAACAAATTTATTTTTCACCACATTCTACAATAATTCCACAAATAAACTGTTACCATTTACAGCCTTAAACTCGGTCACAAAATGGATTAATAAACAATAATTAGAAAAACGTATCTACCTTGTAGTATATTGGTTTGCAATAGTGCCGCAATCCTATCATAATCTAGATTTAAGTTTGGAAATATGCGTGTGTAATAACATTACAAAACAAAAAATTTGGCAGCTGTGTTAATAACATTACAAATCATATTCAATGAATGTGTAACTACATTTATTATATCTACGTGGATTGTGGAGTACACGTAATTTTCTTTATTACAGTTTAGAAGTTTTTTATTTGATTTGGCTAGTCGAAATATAGAGAAATTTTACAGAACCTTCCCGTTTTTCTTTGGTCAAAAAGTTTCATATTCACGCGACGAACTAACTTGAAAGAATTAAATATACAGTTAAACTTATATAAATTAATATTCGATAAATTAAGATTATCTCCTATGGTTAAAACCTCTAAGAATTTTTTAAACAAATAAAATATAATTATTTTAATAAAATTTAGTGATATAATTAAACTTTAATTTAAACAAAAAAATAGAACCAATATATGAGAGATATGTATCCTATGGACAGTGGCGGAGGGAGAAATTTTTTTCATGAGGTCAAAATATAAAAATTTAATTTTATGGGAGTCAATATATTAATTATGCTGAAGTTTATATAGATTTTATAAAAAATACACCACCAATACACTAAGTCATACTTTCCTCCGCCACTGTCTATGAATTATTAAACAAGAAACTATGGTTTCTTAAAAAAATCTTTAAAAATCTCTCTTTTTCATTTTTTTATTTTTTATTAATAAAAATCTTAAAAATCCTTCTTAAAAACTTTTTTTAGAACCTCTATTAGATGTGCTCTAATACCTCATTAAATTAATATTTTTCTCTAGTCCTAAATTGATATTTTGATCCAAATATCACATTTATAAATTAATAAACTTAGTAATTAATAAAATATTATAAAATACATTAGTTCCAATATTATTAATTTATAGAGTCTTTACTTAACAATTAACCACAGTTAGGTTGGTAAGCACATGAAACATTTGTTTAAGGGTCTATTTGTTTGCTTAGTTGTCATTTCCATTCAACTAAATCATTCAAATACTTCATCTCCCTAATCCATCTAGATGATGTTTGTTTCATTTTGGGTTATTCATTTGGATTATCCATTTGAATGAACATTTGTTTGTTTGCATAGTTGATGTAAATTTTCATCTCCATCTAAATGATTTTTATAAGAAAATGACTAAAATGTCCATTATTTAATTTAATTATATTTAAATCTTAAACATATTTTAAAAAATAATATTAAAACTATAAATATATTAATATATTAAAAAAATAGAATAGTCTTAAAACCAAGATTTTTTTGAAAATACTAAAATTATATTTTTCTGTAAAAAAAGTTTAATCGTGAAATCACACTTTTTAACTTAGAATCGCAAAATGACGTTTTTCCGCAAAAACCGTGAAATCGCAATTTGACAGAAAATAAAAAAAATGATGTTTTCCCGCCAAAACCGTAAACCCACAATTTCGACAAAAAATCACAAAATCACTTTTTCCCGCCAAAACGTGAAACCACAATTTCGACGAAAAATTATGTTTTCCCGCCAAAACCGTACAACCGTAATTTCGATGAAAAATTGCAAAATTACGTTTTCTGCAAAAACATGAAATTGCACACTGTCGTTTTTTCGCCAAAACTGTAAAATCACAATTTCGATGAAAATGATGTTTTTCCGCCAAAACCGTAATTTCGACGAAAATGATGTTTTCCGCCAAAACCGTATTTTCGACAAAAAATCGCAATATAACGTTTTCCGCCAAAAATGTGAAATTACAATATAACATTTTCGACGAAAATGACGTTTTTCCGCCAAAACCGTATAACCGTAATTTCAACGGAAAATCACAAAATAATGGTTTCCGCCAAAAACGTGAAATTGCACATTGTCGTTTTCCCGCCAAAACCGTGAAATCACAATTTCGACAAAAAATGACGTTTTTCCGCCAAAACCGTAAAACCGTAATTTCGACGAAAAATCGCAAAATGACGGTTTTTGCCAAAAACTTAAAAGTGCACACTGTCATTTTCTGGCCAAAATTGTAATTTTGACGAAAATGACGTTTTCCCGCCAAAACAGTAAAACCGTAATTTCGACGAGAAATCACAAAATAACATTTTTCGCCAAAAACGTGAAATTACAAAATGGTGTTTTCCCGCCAAAACCGTGAAATCGTAATTTCGACAAAAATAACGTTTTCCCGCCAAAACCGTGAAACTGTAATTTCGACGAAAATTTACAAAATAAGGTTTTTTGTCATAAACATGAAATTACAAAATGATGTTTTTCTGTCAAAACTGTGAAATCGCAATTTCGACAAAAATGACGTTTTCCTACCAAAACCGTAAAACCGTAATTTCGACGAAAAATCTATTTTTATAAATTATTATTGATACAAATATTTTATAAATTATTGTTGATATAAACATTTTTATTACAAACTAAACTAATAAAAGAAAATAGTTAATTGTACGTTTGTCATTTGTTATTTTGGATGAATCATCTCCATCCAAATGATTCAATTTGGATCATCTAGATGATTATAAAAATTTAGCCTAAATTTCAAAAATCATTCAGATGACTCATTCGGATGATCTATTTGAATGAACATGTTTTAGTGCTAAAAAAACATCAATTCTCATTTCCATTCAAATGGATCATTTCAATGAGTAAACAAACAAGGTCTAAATATAATACTGTCTCAATCAGAATAGTTTGTCACGAACCAGTGTCCAATAATAGCGAGAAGAAATGAACCAACACCAATTTGTTATATATAAAAAAAAAAAATTATCACATTGTGACAAAAAAGAACAATTATTATAACACGTGCAACCTCTTGTAGCCATATACTGTATCAGTTAAATGTGGAATTGAAGGATTGGATGGTAATTGGTAATTACTAAGTATTACTCCATCCATTTCATATTTAAGTGTTATCTATGATTTATGATATGTGGCATTTTATATTAACCAATAAAAAATTTATTAAATATATTAATGAAAAAGAAAACAGAAAATTTAATAGTTTTCTTAAAAGATTGTGTACAAAATTCTTAAACAACATAGTAAAATTTGAAATTAATTATTTTGTCATCCGATTCTAACTAGTATTGCACTCTGTAAAAGAGTTTTGCAAAGTTTTATTCTTACGAAATATACGGTTAAAAAAAACATATGCTACAAAATATACAAACCTTCATAAAATTTGATAGTTACTTATGTTTTCTTGATATCAGTTATGCTAAAAAAACACGGTTTAAAAACAAATAAATAACATAAACTCAATTCAAAGCCATATGGAACAAATTTTCTTTTTAACTAATCACTTTACTTTTATTTGTTTTTTTCTTTTCGTTTTAATGGATTTTACACCCTTTTAAATCAACAAATTGGAAAAGACAAGATCTTGTATAATTGTAGGATATGGGAAAATTAGATCCACATGTAGAACTGGCAGACACCACGTGCTCAGTCTCCGTCTAGAAATAGAATCTATGATGTGTTAAACAATAATTCTACCTAAAAACAATTGACAATAATATTAATAGTTCGAGCAAATTTGAGGACCTTGTAATTTTGCAAAATGTTTTCAAAAAGTAGTTATACTTATCCTTTTGAAGGATATGCAATCAGTCAATCACTGTTTCAGGAAATTATTCATATTTGTAATGAAATCACATTGAAACCGAGCTACTTCATTGTAATTATCCGATGAACCCACAACAATTTACAATCACACACGTAGTCAAAAGAAAAATACAATCACCAAAAAAATGATTGAACTAAATTTATTTATTTTTGTTACTAAATAAATTCAATATTTTATTTGTAAAATTTTGAAGATAGCTATATACACTAGATAACTTAATCACTCGTTTACGTTTGCGTATAAATTACTAGTAAATGATTGAATTTGACATCAAAGAACGTTGATAGAGAAGTGACCGTAGATCAGATAATGCATCCGACTGAGATTGGTAAGTTTATGTTCATCCTCTTCATTGTCTTCATGCTATTTACAATTTGGTTCACATAAATTCCCACCTTTTTTCTTTTGGATCTAAACCGTCTTTTTCGCCCACAAAAATTAATTATTTATATTTTTTCACTTTTTATTTTAGAGTTTTTCAAATAAACAGAGTTTAGATGCCAACGTCCCAATTTTTTGTTTAAAAGAATATTTGATGTATTTTCAGTTTAGAGTTCAATTTCAGTTTGGTTTGACCTATTATAGAAAATATTTGGTTCGTATAATTCGATCGGTACCATCAAGACTCAGCTGTTTTAAACAAAACAAGATGATGAGAACAGTTGGTTTCGAGTCATTTACTACAGTCTCTTATCTTGTAGCCCAAGTCTCAGACCAGAAACCGTGACGAACGAAACACACGAAAACGAAACAAGAAAAAAGAAAAAGAAGGTAGTGTTTAAGTAACATGGAGTTTAGCTCTCTTATTGATTCAGATGCTTATTGATGAAGAGAAGAGCTTCGTTTTAGACATTAGGAGGTGGCCAAATCTTCCCAAAGAGTTCTTCAACACGTTTCGCTTGGTTCGCATAACCTTCAACACCAGCTGATAGAAGCTCCACTGATGCAGGACCCATAGCTGAAGCCAAGCTTAGCTGGTCCCACTTGATCAGCTAAACCAGAACCAAACAAACAGGGGTTTTAGACACCGGTTTAGCTAAACCAGAAGAAAAAAGAGTGTTGGTTAGGTTCAGAACTTACCTCTTTGTTTGTGAAGTTGTAATGTGTTGCAGTTTCAGGAGTAAGTTTCCGAACAAATGAGTATTTTTCATCGTCTGGAATAGCTGGTGAGTCTTTGAGAGATTGCAGTACCTTTAATGGTGCAATGACATAGTCAACCCTGAGAATAAGGATATAACATTGAGAGTTAGAATGGAATCACAATCTGTTTGATGGTCCAAGCTGCGATATCTTCGGTTTGAGTTTACCCGAGAAGACTGAACAAGTCTTGTTTGTTTCTGACAGCAGCAGCCATTAGCTTCGACTTGTAACCATACTTATGAATGTAGTTATATGATCTTTTGACCAAGGCCAAACCAGGATCTTCCCCGGATTTAATAGCATCTTCAATCTCGGTATCTCCCGAATGATTACGCGTCCAATCCTGAAGGGTTAGAGAGATTAACTTTAGCATTTTATTAAAATTACAAAGCATCTATTTTGATAAAAAATGGTTACCCTGAGGCGACCGACGAAAATTTGAATGACAGAAGCACCGGCTTGAGCGGCTGCTGCAGCTTGAGCAAAGCTAATGTTGAATGCAAAATGAGATTATGAAAAACAAGAATCAGATGCAACAATAGAGAGTAGAAAGGTCTGGTTTATGGTACCTGTAAACGAAGGTCAAATGCGTTTGTATTCCCTCAGATTCTAGTACTCTTGCAGCTTCAATACCCTACGAGATACATAAGCACGATACTAACCAAATCGAGAAACCGGTAAAAACAAAAGCTTTGTTAAGTATTTAGCTTGAGAAAATCTTACTTGCCAAGTTGCAGGGATTTTGAATAGTAGCCGATCATGCGGCACATCGATTTCGTTGTATAGTCTCAACAGATCATGAACCTACACATCATCACATCAGAGATTAAACACTATACTCTGGTTAATATTATACTGTATATGATATAGAAACTACCTTACGGATAATGGCGTTAGTGTCATAAGCAAGACGTGCATCCACTTCAGTTGAAACTCGACCCGGAACAAGTTTGACAAGATCCCCACCTACATTGACAATAGCCTGCACTTTTCTCATCATTAATAGGGCAAAACAGCTTTAAGCAGCAAATACCAGGAAGTGTAAAAACAGATAAGGGCTTAGAAGATTATACCTTATTGAAAAAGCAAGAGAGGCGAGATTCGGTGGTTTCAAGCCCCACACAAGAAGAATCCGCCAAAGCCATGTCCACAGCATTCTAATCGTAATGTAAGAGTGTCAATCATGTAAGGCCAAACACATGATGCTAATATATCTTATTCTAAATATCAAAAATGACTTCATTCTTACCCGGAAAATTGTATCGGGTAGACCGCAGATGCCAAGGAGGAGAGCAGAGCTAACAGTAGCTGCAGTTGGCGGGAACCTGCAGTTCAGTTATATATAACAAAGGAATCATTCCAGAAGTTAGACCACAAAAAGTAATCCTATATCCATAAACAAAGATGGAACTTCATAAATTAAAGTCAAAAGCTTATTCAAGCATTCTTGTGTTAAAAAATTGTCGTAAAGTAGAGATATTATATCTTACCTCTCAAAGTCATCAAAAACGACTGTATCAGGAACAATCTCGCTAAAAGCTGATACAGCATCTAGCTCATTGTTCTCACCTGTCAAACAAAATTTCATCAAAAAATTTCAATGATCATCCAGTAACATTCTAGAAAGAATAAATTTGAGAACTTTAAGAAACCGATCACAAAGTTATTACATACGAAGGACACAATTTGTTACTTACATACTTAAATTTACAACTCAACTTCAACCATAAATCAAATACTATTCAGCTAAGAACTCAAGCAACCAGAGCCAAGCACCTCCAACTACGAAAGATCCCTACTTTCAAAATAAAAATAGTAACTTTGTCTAGCATAGTTTTCTAACAAGTAATTTCAGACATTAAAATCTGATTACAAGACAAAACCCAAATCAGATGAAAGCTCGAAATCGTAGTAAATCTATCAGAGACCGAATTGATTGTAAATACGATCATCTAAAGGATAATAAACAATACCAGCTTCGAGAGACGAAGATGATGGAGAGGAAGAGGAGCTAGCGGAAGCATAAATCCGAGGAATCGATCGTCGGAGAGTGAAGTTAACAGCGGAAAGAGGAGTAACAGAGAATCCTCCGGCGAGCGCCTTCCATCGTCCCTTCTGCGCAATTCAAAGATCGCAACTATGAATTGAAACAATGCCATTGGATTGAAGAATGTAAGCAAAGATAGAGAAAGAGACAGTGGAGTAATAATACTTGGATCGAAGCAGAGAGAGTTACACAAGGCGGAGATTGCAAAGACAGTGGCATTTTTTTTTTTTGAGCTCAAGTTTTTTTTATCTGAATGAGCAAATCCAGCCGTTGATATCTTTCGATTAAGGTGGGTCCCGCCTCTTTTTAATTTCATTTCTAATTTTATCCGGAAAATGTCAGAAGATAAAGAACACTTAAATTATTATTTTATTATGATTAAGGAAGTTTATAGGATTATACTCTGTTTTGCCTGCAAAAGATTTCCACAAAATCGCTCATTCGTCTACACATTCCTGATACAAAATATTCTAAACTTCTCTGATTTAGCTATCAGACTGGAATCTCGGATTTGAGAACAAACATACCTAATGAAGAAGCAGAAAGACCAGTTTTTTTTTTTTTTGTAGTTGAAGTGAATGAAAGATTGGTTTGCAGGAAAATCTACAAACACAGCCATTGGAATTCAATACAACTCTAATAGAAGCATTTAAATGTCTGACATGTCAAGAAAATACAAGATATAAAGTATATGTATAACTCTAATTAACATTAAAAGACCATATAAGAACACAGTGAATGACATGTGGGTTGATTAGATATCTCATCCACCTCAGCTACCACATCAAATTCTCCTTGACAACTGAGTCTCTCAACTTTCCTCAACATCAACGCAGCCTACCGGAAGGGAAGAAACGGTGTCGTGTGGCTTCATTCTCCCATTTACCTCTTTCTATCCATTCTTTCTCCTTGTATTTTATGACAAATTCTTCAACTTTGACCACACTTTTACAATCCAATGGAAGCTTTCTCAGCTTCGGACAATTGTTTAGTATGTCAAGACATCTCAGACGTTGAAAAGGCAGAGCCTTCCAGTAGATGGTCTTCAGCTCAGACAATTGGTACAAGCTCAGGCATTCTAGTTTTTGGAAAGGAACAATAATGCATGATGTCTCCTTCTCTAAAACACTCCCAGCTTTTTCTTTGCTTATTATATCCTCCACTTGCTTACACCCCCAAACGCGAAGATTAATAAGGTTTGGAGCCAACAACAGCCATGTCAAATCCTTTAAACCATCACACCCTTCTATACGCACATTATAGAGGTTTGAGAAGCATGGACTTGTTAGATTTTTCTTCCATGGTGTCTTCTCTATCTTTATCTCCCACATTCCACAGTCCCATATGGAGATGTAACAGAGATTACTTATAGCTGGCAAAACCAGTACTCTTACTGATTCTTCCGAGCGCTCCAATATAGAAATGTGTTGAATACATCTCCCTACTCTGGGATAATATAACAATTCCCCAACCAAACTTGACGAGATATTTGTGGTTATGAGTTCTAAATGTTCTAAGATCTGTAGCTCTTTCATTAGACTCATATCTAGTCTTGTCTTTGAGTCTCGTAATCTCAATGTTCTCAAACTTGACAAATTTGATATCCCCGAAATGCTCTCAAGTCTTCTCGTCCTTTCTAATTTCAGATGTAGCTATACTTTAAAATTGGAAGAATCTCATCTTCAATTCCAGAAAAATCTATAGCAGATGAAGTCAAAACCTCAATTGCATGATGCCATTCTTGTATTGTCCTCTTGCATGACATGGTCTCGCCAATAACGTTCAGCGCCAGTGGTAGACCACGACATTTTTGTGAAACTTTGCGAGCAAGTTGGGGGAATGTCTGGATGGCTTCCCAATGTATTTACCCCAACTTTCTTTTTGAACAAATCACTAGCGTTTTTAGTGTCCAGACAACTGACTTCCATCGGATCATTTACCCCCATGTGTCCACACACTTCCTTAGAACGAGTGGTGAATGCTACTTTGCATCCGCTTTCTCTACTCGGATATGGGACTCCAGTCACATTTAAGTTCACTTTCTCCCATATATCATCCAACAACAACACAAACTTCTTCCTCCTAAGTACGTTGTGAATGTCAAGAGCTCTCTGGTTTTCGTTTTCCTCGTCCCACTCGTTCCCCACAAGGCCTAGTTTTTTCCCGATGCTTCTTTGAATCTTATGGACTGTTGCATTTCTAGACACCACAACCCATATCACCACATCAAACCCGCCACCTATTTCAGAAAACTTATTGTTGATCTGCATGAGAAGGGTGGTTTTGCCTACTCCACCCATACCATACAAACCAACAATCCCAGCTTTATCTTCCATTAGATGGTTCCATACCCTTTCAAGCATTGTTTCCTGACCAACGATTGTGGGTTGAATAGGCAACACTTCAACCTCAGCTATCGGAGTTGCCTCAGTCAGCACATCAAATTCTCCTTGAGAACTGAGAATCTCAATCTCCCTCAACATCAGAATAACCCTTTTCCCATAAAGATAGCTCTGTTTCACATTTTTAGAGCAAAATCCACAGAGACACAGCCTTTGAAGCTCAACGTTACAAGTGCCAAGGAGATCATCGAATTTGTTCTCGATGGTCAGGACATTCGGTAGCCATACCTCGACTTGAGAAAGCCTTTGACGACGCCCTGAGAACTCTTCTCTGTTTACCTTCTTTTGCACATCATCTCGCTTTGCCTTGAGCACTTCTATATCTTTCTGCAGAGAAGCCAGATTCTCGGAGAGGTGATGAATATAATTCCTCCTGACACACAACCACTGAGAGAACTGATTCATCACTTGATCACATGAAAACGAGAAAGAGACACAACCTCCCATTTATCTCTGCACAATGAAGCGAGAGAGAGAGAGAGAGAAATAGTGACAAATTCACAGATAATACTTAGGAAAATGAGAAAATGCTAAGATCTTTACTTTTGGAAAGGAAAAGTCCACATTATCTAAGACTTGTCGATGTATATATGTCAATGTGTAGTAAAAACGTAAACTTTTTGATCATATCAAAAGATGTCACTGTATTGACTATTCCTAAAGTATAGAGAACAACCATTTTTGCAAACTAGCATCACTTGATACCAAAAAGAATAAAAGAAACCCAATCTGTAGAATTGCAATCACTTTAAGCTCAGATACGAGACTTACTAACTCACAAGCAATATGTTCATTTTCTACGTGAAAAAGATTCACTTGAGAAAAGACCAAGGAGCACAACAAATATTCTTCATAGAAACATTTCATCATACAAGTGGCGCCCACATTGGAATTCATCAGATCTACCAACTATATAGGATTATAGTGTGTAACTCTAGACTGACGAACCAGACTCAGAAATCAAATCAAGTTATATATCACCCATAGATAGAAATTGAAGAGCTCTCAGGTCGAATTACGCAAATCAGTGAAAAGAGACTGTATCACCCATGAAACATCAAACAAATTGAATGAATTACGAAATGGGTTGCTTTCTTTTCGACAAGTTTCAATTTTTCCAATCCCTTTGCCCACATTGTCTCTTCTTCTTCTTCTTCTGATACCACTTCACCGAACCGAAATTTGTTTACAAAGGAATTGCAAAATAGGTTGATTGGACTCAACTGAACCGAAATTTGATTCCGGTTTGGTTTCTATTTAAATACAATAACCTTCTAAATGATCCCCACATTATTATACTTTTCTGAAATCACTCCCAATATTATTATTTGTACATTTAGCCCCAATAAGGCTATTATTACTCTACATCGAAACATATCATACACACACACAAATACAAAACATACCCACGGATCGTCTTTTACATAACAAAGCTACCAAGTCAATACCCAATTTTAGGTTTTGAGCAACGGCAAAAGTTCCGGATAGCTTGACATAAATTTGACAAAATCATCATATGCTTCTACTATGAGATGATCATCATCCCAATTATCCCTATATGTAGCGGATTGTGCATAAATTCTCTTGAAACCTATGTAAAACATTTGCTCTCTCCATTTCTCTATGCGTGGATACTCACATTGATCCGCTAGCCAATTATCGTATTCAAACTGCCACAATAATTTCACCAAAAGAAACTTTTAGTATATCAATCATTTTTATCTAGAGAACATGTTATGGAAAGTAATTGTATTAGAAATTAGTCTACCTGAGAGTCATCAGGCATCAAATGTGTATATCTTTTGGGAATACCCGAGGCTTCAAGCTTATCATAAAACGCCTTAGTATCATCCATCATCTCGTCTTGCGATGGAAGTGCTACTCGGCCAGATAAAACCGCTGCGACCCACTTGCTTTGAAGCTCAAACATCGGAAAAGGAGTGATCTAAGACATCAAGTTAAAAAACCAATCAATTAAACCATATGCAAAAGCAATAAATATAATCACAAAAAAATATTAGAAATATTATTAACCTGCCATGGTAAACCGATGAATGAAAGGCTCGGGGCAAGAGCCGGAGGAAATACATGCTTATACAACGGTCCAACACGATTATCATCGACGGTTACTTCACCTTTAGTGTCAAGAAACGGGAAGTAATACTTGTACCTAAAAAAGATAATTAACAAGAACGAAAAGGTTAATCAAAACGTTTTCAAAACACATTCATATATTTTCAATTCTTAGAGAAGTCAGCCGAAGTGGATCTTACCCGGTACAATGCATAATAGTATCAGCGTAAACCGTCTTTCCGTTTTGGAAAACCACCGAACCGTCTTCGTGTGCAGTTTCAATCTACAATAGACGTAGCGAGGAATCACTCAATGGACTAATTATATCATCAAAACAATTAGCATCATTCATTGGCCTGTTTAGTTAGTGTACCGTTGGGTGAAGCCATAGATTGTCGTAACCGGGAAGCTTCTCGTAAGTCCCCGATGAAGTCGATCTAGACGAGACATGTACTTCTTTTGCTACCTTTGCTATATCTCTGCTTATATCAACTCCACTCGCTGAGCTTCCGATCACTATCACCACCTGCAAACACAACAAAAACGGTAACAATCCAAGAGTTAAAACTTAAAAGTGAATAGAGACGTTGATATATATGAGATCACAAGATTCAATATATGAGGTTCAATATTAAAAAAATATTTAGTGATGTTATTTTTCTGCTAGTACCTGATCTTTAAATGGATCAGGAACACGATAATTGTGGCTGTGAATTTGCTTGCCTGCCCATGAATCTATGCCTGCAAAACCCAAATTAATATTATTTTATATAGTTTAACAAATATCTTTGATTTCTATATCACATAAGTAAAATCTCTGGTTTTATAATTAAATTAACCTTTTAAATCATAATTGGAGTGTAATATATATTGTACTTAAAAATAATTTATTATGTAAAAAGATTTTTCTTTTTCTTTTTCTTTATCGTAAAAGAAACCAATACGTGTATTCCATTAAAATTCTCCTTAAACTGAACAACTAAAATACGCAACTCAGGACACGAGTAAGGTCTTATTTACCAGCTACACGAGCATGACGAGGCTCTGTATAGTGTCCGTTGCAAACCATAACGGCGTCGTATATCTCATCGGAAACACCATCGGAGCTTCTTGACTTAACCCTCCACTTCCCACTCTCTTCCTCTGCCGCCACCGGCTCCGCCTTAACAACCTCCGTCTCGAACCTTATCATCTCCTCAATATCGAATTCTTTAGCAAAGTCTCTAAGATAAGCAAGAACCTCACTATGACCCGGATGTCTTCTCGGATCCCTTGACCCGTCGTGTGGTCGGGTCGCAAAAGGGAAGTCGGTGAATCCCATGCATTCTCGGGGTATGTTGGTGCGTAGGGATCTGTAGAGGCTCGAGTGGACGACGGGTCGGGTCGGATCAAGGCTAAGCGGGTCTGGTTCGACTTGAGAGGTGTAAGCCCACACGCCTCCGATTTGGCTCCCGCGTTCTAAGACGACTACTGAGTGGCCTTCACGACGTAGCTCACGAGCAGCCACGAGTCCGGCGGCTCCGGCTCCGATTACTGCCACGTGACGAGAGGTGGTTGGATCAGGATAACTCGGTGCCATTAGGCTATGGTGTGGTGAAGTGTTGTGAACTAATGAAGATGAAGAGATTGTAATGTTAACGATGAGAGTTGATGGTGTGTTTCGATTATAACGATGTCAATTTATATACGACGAAAAGTGTAGTGCTAATGATGACGGGTCACTTCAGAGTAGACAATTCCAACATAATCATCTCATACTAATATTAAAATAGGTTAGCCTCATCCAGCCATGCTTAAATGTTTTTAAGAGAAAATAAACAGTTTTATATGAAAAAAATTATTACTAAAATATTTGAAGTTTCAAAAAGAAAACTTAAAGTTAGAAATAAAACTGATTGTAAAATAAAATTTGAGGAATAAAAAAAAAAGTTCAATTAATTTTTATGGGGATTTAAGAGACGTACTATAGTATATAAGCTCTAAATCATTTGATCAAGTATAAATGTGCTTCCACATTTTCAATATAAAAGAATTAATAACAAGCTTTAAAGATTCATTGTAATTAATTTTCCTTTATATGTATCTTTTTAATTTTTGGAAAAAGATTGGCTACTTCTTTTGAAGTGCAGCCCAATGTATCTACCACCTAGCAGTGTCCAGGATCATGTGTACTATTCAACATGGCATACCAAAAAGGAAAATTTTTATATTATAATATGTGTATAGGATTATATATACAATTCAAGTAGATATGTGGATACGGATATGCATCGGAAAATATTATTAACACTATCCACATCAATAATAACCAATATCATTGCATGCGCAAAACATCTACAATTTCCTCACCGTAAAAATGTTTATTTGTAAATGAGAATATTTTCAACAACGTACCTGACTAATGAGTAATATCCCAATATATCATTAAAACTTTGTTTCTAAATATAGCTCAACTTCTCGTCAGAGAACTTTCCAAAACGTTTGCAGTTATCAATTATGATTTAAGGGTTTCTAACTAATACTTTGTATCTGGTTGGTGACAAACAATTTTTTTTTAAAGGGCTAGTGTGAAAACATTTAAACGGATAAACATATATGTTATTTCTATTTTATTTTGTAACATATGCTCAATAGAGATAAATAAATGTAGGTCATTTATCAAATTACTTCTAGTAATATATTAAATTGTTACAAAGCATAAAAATATAAATTATGTTTGATATATATGTATATATGATATAGAATATATGTATTTTATGCAGAAATACAGTCACAAATAATTAATAGTTATTAATAAGTTGGTTGTGAAAACATTGTACTTGACAGTAAAAAATATTCCATTATCCGAATTGATTTGTGAAATGATTTTAGTTGTTTATTATAGATTGTAGAGAGTAGAGGTACTAAACATCATAGACTTATATCTCAAAAATTTCAAAAACTGAGTTTTTTTTTTCAACAGTGAGCTTTCTCTTATACATAAAAGAAAAATTTCCAGCTTCTGAGTTAAAAAGTCTGTTTAGATTTTTCTTGGTCAAAGAAAGCTTGTTTAGATAAAAAGTAAGATTGATCCGTACTTTTTGTTCTACTTTCACAACAATATGTTTAAAATCATATAAATCATAATATACAGAAATTACTTTCACGGTTGGACTGAATACTGAGTATATTATAATTTTTTGTTTGTTTGTCAAAGTCTTTTTTAAGAAAAGAAATTAATCTGACTATGTCAATATTGTATAAAAAGCTACGAGGAGAAGGCAAATATGAATCGACTACGTCATTGTTCTTTGAAAATGAAAGACGCCAAATATGAAAAATATCCATCAAGTTGAAAACAAATCCATCAACAAAGTAGTTTGAAAAATGGACACTTTCGTCTTTTTGGACAAAACCATAACACCGAGATATGAAATTTCACAAAGATTGATCTACCAATTAGGATTTAGCTTACAATATATGCCATTGAATTATTGTACACAAGTACTACTTTTTCCTTTATCTAAAATTAGATGTTTTTATATTTTCCCACTCATTAAAAAATCCTATACTATTTTGCAGATGATGATGTGAGAGGGAGTTAGTGTGAAGAGAACAATTTCTCTTCCAAATAGCATGTATTGTACTTAATTTTAATTGGGAGAGGATGTGAATAATGGTCCTTGTTTGGTAGTAACCTTTTTGTTATTCATTGATTTTGGTTTTCATAATTTCATAAAGAATACTTTTTTTGTTTTAAATGAATTTCGTAAAGCATACTTTTTGTTATGAATGAATTTCATATTCTGTGAAACTTTAAGTTCATAAAAGTATTTTGTAAATGGTTCTCATGACATCGACCATTATTTTCTTACAAATATTTATTTGTATTTGTAAGTACGGTTAAAATAATTGTCCATTGATGTTCCTCGAGAGTCGAATCTATTGTTTGATCCCCGGAATCTCTACTTCTCTAGTACTAAAGGTTTGAGGGGTCCAAACTCCAAAGTAAGAACGGACGCGCAGGCTTTGCAAGCACCCCCTCTGCGTATTATTATATTTTCTTAAATCTACCCCATATTTGTTTCTAATACAAATTTCTCCCCTAATTAGTTATAGAATTGGAACGCATGCAGTAGAATAAAACACGAGAAGAATCATTCATTTATAGACGTACCAAACAAATCCGGTAAATGAGAAGATTGAACTTAGTTCAGCTTTAACTTGGTGAAATCCTCGATCAGTTCCAGTGTTCCACAATGATTATCGTCCCCCTAATCGTTAAAAATATCGGATTGAGGGTAATATCTCTTGGATACATATAATATGTTTGGTATCTCAAATGGTGAGCCAATTGCACTGTTCGACGATCTAATCAAATATAACTATTTGGAAGAAAACAAAAAAAAAATGAAAAGCATCCCTTTTTGACGAGACAACATGATCCACTGTAAAGTCAAAAGACGAATTTATTATTATTTTTTTTTAATTCGGGAGTTTTGGGCTTTTGGCTTATAATTCTCTTAGGTCCAACTTCTTTTTTGTGCATTTAATTGTGATTGTGAGTTGGGTGGTCAGCTCGAGTCAAATTGATGACGAAAAACTACTTGTACAATTTCTTTTATCACTATACAACGTGAATTGGTTATATTATACACGAATTATTGAAGCCACTTAACTTGAGTTACTACGAAAAACTTTTAAGAGGACAAATGCTAACATTATTGCCTGATAATATTAATGCACGTCGTATAGTGTTTCTACTTTCTAGTTTGTAAGATATATTAGGTGTGTCATGTGGCTTATTTGTGTATGGTTTGTCTATAAATAAGAGGATTTTCAGCATTCTTTTGGTTGTTAATATATTTTTGGGATTACAAATTTTATACAGAGGCTTATCATGTCTTTAAAGTTTAAACCAAAGAGAAACAATACTGTATATATGAGTATATGCAAATTAATAAGTAGCTTATGTTTACTTTTAATTAACCAGGAGAAGAGTGTAATATGAAAAGATTATTAGTCTTTTAGGCATCTTTATCAAGTCTTTTAGGCATCTTTAAATTAGCTAGTAAACTAAGCAATTTGTTTTGTTTTCTTTGTGCTTTTTTTTGTCACACCAGCAATTTTTGTTTTGTTAAAGCAAGTAAAATAAGCATGATAAGAAAACTGCATGTGAAAGAAAATGTACCATCACTGGGGGTGGGGGGTCTTTCGAGGAGGATCCACACAATTTGAACTCTTGTTCTGTCTTTGGAATCTGAAGAGTTAAGAGCTAATGTGATGATATAGTTGCTATTTATAGACGGAATCGAAGAAGATCTTGTGTAAACGATGTTTTCAATAGTGTGCAACCAGAATTTGTTTATCTTGTTGTTTGTTTTTATAACACAGATGCAAACTTGCGCGAAATTTAAAAATTGATTAGTTTTTAAAAGTTATATTATGAGAAAATAAATAAATAAGGAGAGATTGAGACAGGGGAGACGTGGGTGCAGACAGAAGAAAGAAAGGTGTCGTGCCATCAACTAAGTTTTCTATATATAGACTGAAGAGACAAAATGGATTCATAACCAATCAAAAGTCCCGTTTTTGTAGAGAACAAAGGGATTATATAAGAAGAAGACAATCAGCAAAAAAAAAAGCAACAAAGAACACCAAGACAGAGAAATTTAATGTACTTGTCTCCCTTTCGTTTCTTAATTCAATTTTAACGGTTTTGCTATGTAAAAAAAAAAACTTCTCTTTTTGTTTATGGTTGTTAGTTTATTGAGTTAGATTCAAAATGGGCTTGTAATCATGCAAAGATTAAGATATTTCTTCATCTGTGATTCGGTTGAAAATGTTTTTGTGAGCAGAAGAAAAAAATACTAGAGAATGGTGAACATTAGAGTACAAAAAGCTCCTGAATCTCCAAGGACGATGGAGGTGGGAGAGATAGACACAAGAGCACCATTCCAATCAGTGAAAGCTGCGGTGAGCTTATTCGGAGAAGTTGCAATCTCAAGGCAAAGAAGTACTCCTAGGAGGTCACGCCTTTCCTCTGAGGTAACTTAATCCAAAAGCAACCAAACATGAATCATCATCATCATCTAAGCCTGATTAGAAACGGATTATATCATAGTTGGCTATTGTAGATGCCTTAAATTATAAGAACAGGGTTGCAAATATGTCGTTAAACCTTTTATTTTCTTATGTTTCAGAGTGTTTGTGACAAAGAGACACAGTTAATGTTAGTCCACAAGGAATTTAACAAGATCAAGAAAAAGCTAGATAATGCTGAGAGCACGAGATCTCGTGCTCTTTCTGATCTCTCAATGGCAAAGAAGACAATGGAGGATCTTAGCAACAAGCTTGAGACTGTCAATAAGTCTAAGCAAACCGCTATTGACACCAAAGAAACCGTGCAACAGCGCGAAGAACAGCTTGAGCATGATAAGTCCCATGGCTCTCCTCCTCACCACCATGAACTTGACGTTGCGAGAGAACAGTATCTTGCGACCACTGTTGAACTCGATGCTGCAAAGCAACAGCTTAATAAAATTAGACAGAGCTTTGATTCCGCTATGGATTTCAAAACCACGGCCTTAAACCAGGCTGCAGAAGCTCAACGTGCACTTCAAGTTAACTCTGTTAAGGTTAACGAGCTTTCCAAGGAGATTTCGGGTATGAAAGATGCGATTCATCAGCTCAAGCTAGCGGCTGCTCAGAATCTTCAGGAGCACGCAAGTATTGTGAAGGAAAAAGACGATTTAAGAGAATGTTACAGAACTGCCGTTGAGGAGGCAGAGAAGAAACTACTAGTGTTGAGGCAAGAATATGAGCCTGAGCTCTCAAGAACTCTTGAGGCTAAGCTGATAGAGACGACTTCAGAGATTGAGATTTTACGGGAAGAGATGAAGAAAGCTCATGAATCTGAGATGAACACGGTTAAAATCATTACAAATGATCTTAACGAGGCTACGATGAGACTACAAGAGGCTGCTGATGACGAATGCTCTCTCCGAAGCTTGGTGAATTCTCTCAGGATTGAACTAGAAGACTTGAGAAGAGAACGTGAAGAGCTGCTGCAGAAAGAAGCAGAGAGATTAGAGATTGAGGAAACAAAAAAGCTGGAAGCTCTCAAGGAAGAGAGCTTGAAACTGGAGCAAATGAAATCAGAAGCTGTGGAAGCAAAAAACGAAGCTGAAAAGATGAATAGAAAGATAGAGAGCCTAAAGAAAGAAACAGATGCTGCAATGATAGCTGCAGAGGAAGCTGAAAAGAGACTAGAGCTTATTATAAGAGAAGTCGAAGAGGCGAAATCTGCTGAAGAGAAAGTCCGCGAAGAGATGAAGATGATATCTCAAAAGCAAGAGAGCCAGAAACACGATGAATCGTCTGGTTCAAAGATAAAAATCACAATACAAGAGTTTGAATCTTTAAAACGTGGAGCAGGGGAAATAGAGACTGCAATCGAAACAAAGTTAGCAGCTATAGCAGCTGAGCTTGAAGAGATCAACGCAAGAAAAGCCGAAGCGGATAATAAATTAGGAGCGAACCTGAAAGCGATAGAGGAGATGAAGCACGCAACAGATTTGGCTCAGAAAGCAGCAGAATCTGCAGAAGCTGCAAAGAGAGTGGTGGAAAGTGAATTAAGGAGATGGCGTCAACAAGAAAATGTACAACATGATTAGTTGCTAAATATATTTCCATTTGTATAAAAACCTTGTTTTGTTTCAATGACAATGAAAAACTTTTATGGCTTCTACACAACAACAAACATTACAGATAGGTCAAACTATATGTCCAAGGAATCATTTCATCATTTTCCGGATGAAGGAAGAACACTAATCAGCTTTTGTCTCAAGAAATCTTCATAAGCCTCAACAATGAGATGATCATCGTCCCACTTATCACGGAAAGTGTCTGATTGTGTAGCAAGTCTTCGATAGCCGCCTTCTACTTCCTCAGCTCTCCATTGTTCAAGCAGCGGTGCATCAATTTGCTCAGCTATCCAGTTGAGGTATTCAACCTGAGACCCCCCAAGCTTATGTGTGTATCTCTTGGGAATCCCATTAGCATCACGCTTTGCATAGAAGGCGGTAACATCTTCCATCATTTTTTCTTCTGAAGGAAGTGAAACCTGACCGGACAAAACTGCAGCTACCCATTTGCTTTGAAGCTCAAACATGAAAAATTGAAGTGTCTGATTTCAGGTAAAAGAATCTGATTAGACGATGAAAAATCCCGCAAAGAAGCTTAAAGAAAGTAGATTGAATGAGAGAGACTTAACCATCCATGGTAAACCGATGAAGGAAAGACCGGGAGCAAGCCCGGGCAGAAACACATGTTTGTAAAGCGGTCCAACACAGTTATCTTCAATGGTAAGATAGCCATTGGTGTTGAGAAACGGGAAGTGATATTTGTAACCGGTGCAATGCACAATGGTATCGGCTTGTACAACCTTACCGTTCTTGAAAACAATCGATCCATCTTCGTGTGCGCTCTCTATCTGCAGAAACATATATCCAAAGGGAAACAAATTGAATCAGTGACTCTTCTAATACGATCAAAATTCTCTCTTCTGATCTATCTATCTTTCATTTTGATATTTCTTATTATGTACCATAGAGTGAAGCCATAGATTGTTGGACCCGGGAAGCTTTTCGCAAGTCTCAGATGGATTCGATCTAGACGCGATATGAACTTCTTTCGCCACTCTTATTATATCCCTACTGATATCGGATCCACTCGCAAAGTTTCCTATCACTACCACCACCTTCAAAGATTTCAAAAACAATAATGCAAAGATAAATGAATCTATATATTGTTCTATAGATTTCAACATTCTAATAGGAACCATTTCTTTTCATGACTAACCATCCAATAATAACCTCAATATAAGATGAACAGAGTATAACTATTACATAAGATAATAACTAAAGAAATATAGTTTAAACAATATTTCCTCGTACTGTATATAATGAAAAAGACAGTTGAAGTATGAGTAAAGTGTTAAAAATTTCTGCAAGAACCTGGTCGTTGAATGGATCAGGAACACGATAGTTGTGGCTATGAACTTGCTTCCCTGGCCATGAATCTATACCTAAAATCCAAACCATGCAAATCAATTTCTCATCAATCAAACATCGAATTACTCCAAAAAAAAATCATCAAATCGAATTTAAAAAAAAAAAACAAATTTAAGATCAGATAAAGTACCAGGAACATAAGCAACTCGAGGCTCTGTATAATGTCCATTACAAACAACGACAGCATCAAATACCTCATCACCGGAGATCCCAACTGAATTCCTAAACTGAATCCTCCATTTTTTTTCTTCAAGCTCAACAAGAACCACTTCAGTCTCGAATCGAACCATCTCTTCAAGTTTTAATTTTCTCGCGAAGTCTTTGAGGTAAGCGAGGACTTCTCTATGACTAGGATACCTTCTTGGGTCTCTAGATTCGTCGTCTTCGGGTCGAGGCACGAAAGGGAAGTCTCTGTAACCCATACATTCTCGTGGGAGATTAGTGCGGAGAGAATCGTAGACGCTTGAGTGAACTATGGTTCGATTTGGATCGAGGCTAAGTGGGTCTGGCTCACTATCTGGTGTGTATACCCAGAGACCTCCGACTTGTGTGTTGCGTTCGAAGACGACGACTGAGTGATTTTCTCGGCGTAGCTCTCGTGCAGCTACGAGTCCGGCTGCTCCGGCTCCGATCACTGCCACGTGGAGTCTACTGGTTTTGCTGCGTGCGGGTGCCATTTTTGTTGTTGTTGTTTAGAAGAAGTTTTTGGTTTGTATAGGATCGTCTTCAATTCCGCTTTAACCGATTCGGTCTAAAATCTAAACCAAATAGTAATGCATTCTATAGTCAATTGTTTTTTAAATGGACCCTGTATTATGTAATCTCTCCAAATTTCACCCCATAAAATATAAGTATGAAGCATTGAAACCATGTATCTCCACAAGGATCAAATCCGGTTACACAACAATCCAAAGATGAGAGAAAGTTGTAATGATTGATGGTTGCAGATTTTTTTTATACACAGAAAATTAACTTCTTGGGCTCTTCTGGACTTTGTCTCCGGGTCGGGTAAGCGAAAGGGATATCCGAGAAACTTATGTTGATTGTTTTTTGTCGGCTAAACCTATGCTAATAAATGATTTTAGTGGTTAACATTTGACAATTAATATCAATAAATATAAGACAACTTGATAGGTTTATGAAACGAATCATACGGAAAGACAACCTCTTTCTATAATGTAATATATATATATATATATATGTGACAATTTTGACCGAAACAAATAGAGAGTTGAAATAGAAAATTTCAGTTTAAATATTTAATAATAATTTATCAATTTATTTGCAAAATAAAATAAAAATATATTTCTAATTCTATCAGCTTGCTCATAAGTCCTAATAAACATTTAGAAAATTTAATTTTGGGTATAAAAATACAAATAAATATCATTGTAGCTATAATTGTAGATTTCTCAATCATATCTTAACTTAAACTACCAAATCAGAAAATTATATTTGCCTCTAACTGTTGCTCACAAATTATATAAATCCTAAAACTAATTCAATACTCTATATTTAAAATCCATTAACAAGAAAAAATAATAATTTAATACTCCATATTTTAGGTCAAGTCAAGGGGAGGATTAGTAAGACAAGTACAACTTTTGTTAATACTTTGAGAAAAAAAAATCCGAAAACCAAGACAGTAGTGTTTCATTTCTATCTATACACGAAATAAATAAATAAAATTCCTTCTCATCATTCTATTATATCCCGGAGTACGTTGAACGCATAAAACGAAAAAATCGAGGACCCATCCAAATTCCTTCAAACATTTATACTACCCCAAAAAAAAAAAAAAAAAAAAAAACAGTAAAATAGTAATGGTACAAAATACAATAAATAATGTGGGGGATTAGTAATAAAGAAGAAAAGATGGAAACTGGGCTACAAAGCCCTCTACTGTCCCAACACCATGTTTGGTCCTCTTTCCTCTACCCACACATATCTTACCAATATCTCCTTCCACTACATGACATATGCAACATAAAACTCTCTTTTTTTTTTCAATTTATTAATTTTTTTCTTAAAAGAATATTATTATCGTCAGTTGCCACTAAATGACTAAACAACCCCATTTGATCATAATTAGAAAAAAAAAAGGAATCCTAAACACACACCTAAAAATCTTTTGTCAATCAATAATAATAACTTTTTAATTTCCTTATAAAGTAAATATAAATTTCAGAAAAAAGATAGGTGATGTTGCACACTAGCCACTAAGACCCTTTTCTCTCTCTACCTCTTTCTGTGAGATTTGAGAGAGTCTTCTCTCTCTCTATCTCTCTCTTCCTCCTCATGATCCGTTTTTTTATTTTTATTTTTATTTTTATGTGATAATTACATATACACGTTATTCGTGTGTATGTATATCTATCTATATTGATGGTGACTATAATAACCATTGGAATCTGACCATCGATCTCTTTACTTCTTGAGATATTTTTTTCGTTTCCTCCTCTTCTCTCGTCTCCCAGATCTGTTCGTCAATCTGGCCATTGCAAAGCTTCAAGCTTTTTTTGTTTTCTCTCTCTGGGTAATTCTTTTTTTTTTTTAAGAAAAACAATTAGATTCTTTATTTTATAATAGTTGATATATATTATACATGTAAAAGTCGAAGTACTATGTTGTTTGTTCGTCATGAAGTTGATGCTTTTCCTTTTCCCCTTATAGCTCTTAACTGTTGAATTCGGATTTTGGAAAGAAAATATTCATTCTTATTTTCTAATCTATGTAAATGTGAATAAATAAATGCTAAGGTTCTTTTTTTCTGGAAAATCTCGTAAAGCGTTTATGGAATCTTATTAAAGCGTTACTTATTTGCATGCTTAGATTGTTTACTTTAAAATTATGATCAGAAGCTTGAAGACTTGTGTGTGAATTATCAATATACACTAGGTTTAACTGAGGTTTTTTAGAATTCTGATAGTGATTCCTATTGAAGATCACAGGTAATTTTGTCCAATTATGAATGTTGTTAATACTTTTATGGGCTTTGATCATCTTCTTCTTTGATTCAAACTTTTAAATTATGTTAATGTTGATCCTTTTATACAAGTTTGATTATATAGGTGTTGATCATCTGATTTAGCCATTTGTATTTTGCGTTGTTGGTATTTGATAGGGACAGGGGCCATAGAATAAAAAAAAAAAGAGTTATAAAAGCAGACCAAGGAGCAATGTATTTCTTCGGTTTGTCCAAAGAAGAAGTATTGTCACAGAAACATGTTGTATCATATAAAGAGACTTCGAATCAGAATCCAATTAGTATGGTCACTCTATTTGGGAGACAGGTAAAGATTGTTCCTTTACTCTAATTCTAGTTAAGAAAACATTAGGATGGTTCATAAGATTTGTCATTTCAGGTGTATCAAGTGAAAAGCGAGAGCTCTGAGTCCTCTAAGCTGCTGAGGAAAGATATCGATCTTCGGCTTCCTGCAGATCACTATGCTTATACTAACTTTCATGAGAGACTTGGTTCTGATAAGTTTTACAACATTCGTGGTTCTCGAAATACCGCAGAGTTGGGATATCATTCTAGGCACGAAGCTAATAATGTGAAGGAAGCATCAGCTACAAATTGGAGTGGCAAGAGAAACCCAAAAATTGTTATTGATCTTGAAGAACCTCCTCCTCCTACTCCTCCTACATGGTTATCACATAAAGAGATAACAGAGCATGCTGCAACTTCAGTTAGTTATGTTACTATGAGAAATCCTGAAACGAAACCGTCTTTTTTGTCTGATCGAATCAGCTCAAAAAGTCTAAAAGTGGTGGATCAATCTCTCGTTGAGGATGGTTGTGATAAAACAACTAATAAGGAGTCAAGTTTACTGGATCTTAATACCAGCCCTGTTGATGAGTCGGTTTCTGAGCCTCATTACTGTTTCTTACAAGATCTGAACTCTCCGTATATCGAAGAAACAGAAACGAGCTGCGAGAAGAGTGGAATAGATGATGGTCCTACGCTTCTTTGCTCTCCTAAATGCCAAAATGTTCATGAAAAAGACGGTACAGCATCTCCAGCTTCATATGCTTCTTGCTGCACCACTGAAAACAACTCGAGGACCGAGTCAAGGAGAAGTTCTTCTCCTCGAGCACTAGAGCCTTCTTGCCGTACACGGCTTGAATTTCCCGTTGCAGAAGTCTTACCAGAGAATGGTTGCTGTAACGAGGAGGAAGAATCGTCTGAGATTATTCAAATGGCTGCTGAATCATTAGTCCACATATCAGTGATTTCATATCAAAATCAAGACTTGCAATCAAAGCATGTGTCGAGAAACAACAGCTCATCTCAAGAGTTTCAAGATAAAGTTGAGGTGGGTAAAGCGAAACCGGGATGTTCTTGCGATTCATATGAGCTACACACATTAGGTATAAGCGAAACCAACACCGAAGAAGACTTGTGTGTGTCATCAATGGCTCAAGATGAGCTTAATAACATCACAAAAGATAATAACAAAGAGATTGGACTCAAGCTTAGAAGAGGAAGGAGAATGAAGAACTTCCAGAAGGAGATACTTCCGAGCTTAACTTCGCTCTCTAGACACGAGATACGCGAAGACATTAACATCTTGGAAGCGGTTTTGAGATCAAGAGAGTACAAGAAGATGCAGGGAAAGACGAAAGATGTCAAATTCAGAGCAAACCCGAGAAACAAACGTTCAGCGCCGCAGAGGTGTGTTAGTAAAAGAAGGCGAAAATCGGAATGATATCGATACCTTCCCGGTTTCATATTATTTTTCATACAATTGCTTCATTGTGTAATCTTTTTTAACAGTCTTATGTTTTCGATTTATTTGTTTTTAACGTATGACATTGATTATGATTAGATGAAGAAGCTAGTGAGATGGTGACAAATAAGTTTCTCGTTCTTTCTCAATTTGTTAGTGAAGTCGTCAAAAATGTTTGGCCGACTCTGGTGTTGGAGTCTTGGAACTTGATAGTTTGTAAACCAGCGTCAGCATGAAATGGTAATTAATGGGCCCATTTACATTTTTAAATTGACTAACAGATCGTTGGAAATTAACTTCAATCTTCACCTACAAACTCAAGACCAATACTCACAATTGTCAATAGATGAAAAAAGTTTTTTAGGGTTATATATGCTCAAATACCTCGGCCCACTTTTACGGGCTAAGCCGTCCAAAGAGTTAGAAACCCAATTAGTTTTTGGTTTTTTTCCTTAACAACCGGATCTGAATAAAAATCTCTCATTATACAAAAGGTGCACGTCCGTAATAATTACACTACAAAGTTTATACAAAAAAAATGTGAAAGTAAAGTTAATTACTTTCATGAAAAATTATGTTTCTAATATTTTATCGAATATTTGTTTATTTGATAATCTACTTTGAGATTTTTTGTTATATTAATTGTCAATATAAGTACGATTTTTTTTTTTGGTGAAGCAATATAAGTACGATTTTATCCCCATCAATTAACTCTTGTAAAATGCATCATATTTTTGTTATTTTTATGTGGACTTTATTTACCAAATTGATGTTGTGTATAATCTTACTTTTGTCGGGATACGTAGTTTTTGTTATTATGTTATGTTCTATGTAAATTATATTTCTAGTTCCATCGTATAAACATGTAATCTATTATCTTAAAATTTTGTTGTTAAACATTATATCTATTTAACAAAAATACAAAATAAATTTATTTTAAGAATATATTCGATAAATTAGCGCATAAAATTGACCCATGTTTATTTACCACCACCGACCCTTTGGATTGGAGCTAAAGAGGTGTGTGGTCGCATACCACTTGATATTTAGAAGACAAAAGTAAAGAACAACCCAATGGAAAGATCATCTGCTAAAAAGAAAAAGTTAGTTTAGTTCTTCCCCTTTCATGTCTTTTCTAAGTCAAAGAAAGACATATTAACCTAAACGTGTGTTCTTTAGACCAAAAGTTCATGATTACTCCTCTGTGGTGATTGGGTCATGTAGTTTCCAGATCCAAAAAGTGGCATTTCATCATTATTGCTCTTCGCCAATCATTATACAGTTAATCATACTCATATGTTAATAATATGTCTTCTTAAGATCTTTTTTGTTATTTTGCTCTTTAAGATGGTCGCAAACATAATGGAATATTTGCAAATTATCTCTTATATTGCAGGCAATTCTATAATGTGTATTTGGGTCCAACCAATTTATTATTGTCATATTGAAATATATATGACTCATGGACAAGAAATGAAAATCTTTTTGTCGTTATTAAAGATTAAAAAAAGATTATCTGAAAAATGATAAATTTCAGATCCTAAATTAGATACAATCAGATTTTTAAGCTACATGACTGGGGTACATTGGTAAATTATAATATTTAATTATTATTTTGTAACCCTTTTTACAAAAAAATATATATTTTTGTATCTGAAACTTAGATAAAAATTAGGAGACAACAGTTCCATACCAACAAAAAAAAGGAGACAACAGTTCCATACCAACAAAAAAAAAGGAGACAACAGTTAGACAAAGAAACGTGCACAGCTAATTCCGTACTATTTTTAATCGTAAGTATATTAGAGAAAGTGTAAAAAACAAATAATCTCCCCTAGATTTAAGCTCATCTTCTATAGTTTCGGAACAAAAGCATGAGTGGTTTATCCTTTTCCGGACATCAAGCCAATGCGCACATAATTTCATCAATCATAGCGGGGATTTACTTGTCTAGTTTCTCACGGGAATAAACTGATAGAAAAAAAAAAAAAAAAGAGATTGTGATCATTTAATTTAGACGATCTTTAGTTTAGGGCCCAGGGGTAACATCTAAATATTGAATGGAAATGTTTTTATTAAAGGATTTTTGTTGTACGTTTTCCTTTATAGAAAATATAATTTTTAAAAAATTCTGAACTAACTAGAAAATTTTTGTATTTTACAATTTTTAGAAAATACAAAAATGTTTAAAATTTGAAAAATGGTTTTTTTTTTAATTAATTGAACCCAAAATCTTAATTAAAACTATCGCCACCCCATGTTCAAATCCAAAATTTCAATACCTGCTAGGTTAGACTATTTTAAAAAAATATAAATAGGTCATACTATCTTGCCTATGAATAAATTGAATTTTACATGTTGATGAAATATTCATTATAATATTGAGTGGATCTCTTTACATAGCATATCACTACAAGAAAACACCCTGTATTCCGACCACCATTTCCGACCAATTCTGATAGTCAGCAAATTTCTGACCATTTTTTGACCAAATTTAAAATCGTCGAAAAATAGTCGGAAATTAGTCAGAAATATTTGGTCAGAAATTAGTCAGAAATTTTCCGACCAATTTTCGAATAACCAGGGAATTTTGTCAAAAATTGGTCAAATTTTTTTTTTTTTTAATTGTTTTTTTACAAAATTATTATTATTATTCCAAAACAAAATGGTCGGAAATTTTATACATTTTTCGACCAATTTCTGACCAATTCTCCAGTTGGTCGGAAATTGGTCGGACTTTTTTAAAAAATTTTTTTTTTACAAATTTATTATTATTATTCAAAAAAAAGTGGTCGGAAATTGGTCAAAAAATTTATACAATTTCCGACCAATTCTTATGTTGATCAGAAATTAGTTGGAAAATTAGTCGGTAAATAGTCGAAAGTTTTTGACGAATTTCCGACATATGCGTTTCTATATAACTCACATAAATTTTCTTTCCAAATCATTTTTAACATCTTTCTAAAATCTCTCTAACTTTCAAATCACTTATTTTTTTATTTCATCTAAAGAAAATCTCCATAAACTTTCTAAAAATCTAAAATTTATGTAATATCTCTAAAATATTATTTTGTTTACAAGTTTATTTTCGTTTCTACATAATATCACTTTTAAAATATTTGAAATATATTTTCTTTTTCTAAAAATTTAAATATAATTTTGTTAATTTATAATTATTTTTTTTAGATACAAATTTCTGACTAATTTCTGACCAAATTTTTACAGTTGGTCGGAAATTGGTCGGAAATTTCCGACCAAATATATATATATATTTAAAAAAAAAAAAAAATCTATATATATGTAGTCGGAAATTGGTCGAAATTTGGTCGGAAATTAGTCGGAAATAGGTCAAAAAATTCCAACCAATTTCTGACCAAATCTCATTTCCGACTCTTAGATTCTGACCACTCGAGTATCGTCAGAAATTAGAGTGTTTTCTTGTAGTGTATTGTCACCGGATGAGACACCAATTATTCTTTTTTCTAGTGAGCTACATATCTAGTTGAAATATAATTAATAGTATCAAGTGTAAGATAAAGGGATCATAGAGTAAATCATATTGATCACTGATTTACTGTCATATAGGTTTAATAATTATATAGTGTTGGACTGAATCATGCAGCTCTTGTTTGCCCAAAAAAAATTCACTCTGATAATTGAAATCATTTGACCAATAGGCAATAACCATATATTGAGAGAAGAATCGATCCAGCAAATTTTCAAAACGCGGGTCCTTTAATGAAAGACAAGTTGAAATTTTAAGTTTCTGACATGTGGGGGAAAACAATGAAAAAAAGGAAAATTAAAACAACAAGACGTTAATTGCGTCAGATCTTAAGACATTTTACAATTTCTTCTTTTTTACAGAACCTGATGGGAAAACTTTAACTTTTATCCCTTATCGGTCGGTCCATTATTTGTCGACACGGAAACAAGAGGTACGTAATTGAGAAAATCATCATAAAAAATATACCACAAAACTCAAAATCAAATTCAAACATATCAACATAGACATGCATGCACAGTGTTAATCATCATCATCATGATCATGATCATGCATGACCCATGGGAATATCCAGTTCATCATCCAACTCAATCCCAACCTCCTTTAGTCTTTTTTCCTTGTAAACGTACCACTTAGAGAAAACGAGGAAAAGTAGGAAGTTCAAGGCCACAAGTATGGCCACAAGCCAATAGAAATTGTAAAGACGTCCCTTGTTGAGATCATTGGCAATCCACGGATGAGTTGTCCCGGTGAATTTCTCGACGATGGTCACAAGAACCGAGCTGAAGAAAAACCCTAATGCCAATGTGCTCAACAATAGACCTGTGCTCATCCCTTTCATACCTTTAGGGCACTCTCTCAAGAAGAAATCTAACTGTCCCGTGTAGATCAACGCTTCACCGATACCGACAATAAGATATTGTGGGATGAGTAGATAAAACCCTAGAGGAAGTGTTTTAACTGTTGGACCGTGGGCATGTGCGGTTCTAAGACGTTTGAGCTCTACCAAAGCAGCCACAGCCATAGCCATGGATGCGAGTAAAAGTCCCAAACCGATCCGTTGAAGCGGTCTTAGACCGTGGGGGTAGTTGAATAGCTTCTTGCATAGGCGAACGCCAACACGATCGTAGAGGGCGGTGGTTAGAAGGAGGCCGCCAACGTAGAAAACTGCCATTGAGGCCGGAGGGATCTCGAAGCTCCCGATGTGACGGTCCATCGTCTCGGATTGTGCGACTGATAGTGTTGTCAATTGAGCATGGACGGTCCAGAAGAGGATACATGTTGCCCATATTGGTAACATCCGCACGATTTGTTTCACTTCCTCAACATCGGTTAGTGTTGAAAGTGTCCATTTGTTGAATGCATTGTTGGTCACTGCCGTTTCTTGGTCCTTTATTGCTGCCTTGTCCAATGAACTGTGTCATCAAATGATACATTAGAATATAATTGTAAACTCGGTAAAATATGTAAGATAAATTATCTGTTGGATAACTGATAAGTATAGATTTGTTACAAAAGGATATTTTGTGTGTTTATTGGAGAGAAGTTGGCTTGTTGTTGTGAAATAGATACATATGTGAATTGAAATGTTTCTATATATTTTAATAATTCATCCTCTTTTTGGAATCTAGCTTAAGCTTCGAATCAACATGATGTAAAGAGAGTTACGTGGAATCTTTTCAAGACGATGTACCCTTTCACACACATGGCAAGAAATTTACACATGCACATACATTTTAAATAGTGTATTAAAAAGAAAGTTTTAGATTTGAAGAATAGGGAAAAAGGTAAAAAAAATAAAAATTTGTTTCTGTAGTTTTCAGTAACCTTAGAAAGACCCAAAGATTGAGACAAATTAAATAAAGCAAAAGGGACGCAAAGCACATGCCTTGCACGTGTCTACGGCTCTTATGCCTAGCATTCGGTCTGGCCCGGTGGAGGTGTAAAGTAGTGGAGGTGTTACGACTCGAAACGTGATCGTTTTTGCGACAAAACGTGATCTATTTATCTAGAGATGCTAAATAGATTTTTCATACCGACAAAAAAAGCAGATTTTTCATAAATTATCTGGAGTGAAAAATAATTTGATTCCTTAGGATTCTTCTCTTTCTATTTAGGCAACTACGGCAAGCATAGGGATTGAAAAATAAAAGATACTGTACTTAAGGCTGGCAAAAGAAAACAACAAAAGATACTGTACTTGAGGGGGAAAAAACTCACGAGTGAGGTGAATCTGTTGATGATACTTGACAGTAATAATAAGAAAATAATAAAACAAATGGATATATTTAATTTTTGCCACAACTTGTGGATAAAGCTACTCTTTTGTGTAAAAACCAAATGCCAGCGGGTGTGAAATTTTCTAAGATTTTTAATTTATAGGTAAAAAGTATAGATGGAGAATATTAACCCACTTGCATATCTTATTCATTTTTAATCTCTCTATGAGAATCTTCTTTCTTTTCCTACCTATTATATACATATATTGAACTTGACGTGTTATCTAACGAAAATATATATGTATTTTTGTTTGTCAAAAATCTGCATGTAATATATATATATATACAATAAACACACACTACGAAAAAAATCTACAATATAAATGACAAATTAGGGATACTTCATACGAAAAAAATCTAAAAATGTTGTAGTTAGCTGTAAATTTCATATCCTGGACCAGTTTCGCTGTATGGTCGAGTAACATTACGACAATAATTTTGTTCCCCCATAACAAAAGACAAATAAAAATTTTCAAGCCCTTTAATTGGATTCTATTGCCAAGTAGGCATATAATGAAAATATTTATGGTCCCACTTTAGTTAAAGGACACGAGCTTTTCGAGTTTTTTTCCCACCCACACAACCCCACTTTTTTAATTTCGCATTTTTCAAGTCTATTTATTTATAATACCACATTCAAATAACTTGCACGTCAATTATTTGAAATTTAACCCTTTAAAAAAATTAAAATCAAATTTTAATCTTAAAAGTATTGTAAGTTTGAGGAATCGTACGTGGGATTTGTTTCTTTTAGTCAAGTGTTTAAACTTTGTAGGAAAACAAATGATGAGTTAAATTAGACAAAAGTAATCATACCGGAATTGTTTGGTGTGTGGCAGCTTTTGTTTACTCTTCATCGAACCTTCCGCCGCAACAATATCATCCACGTCGTAGAGGTACGCCGGATCCGACGGAAGCTCGAGCCGCCTATTCCTCCACGCTGCCACAATAACCGCAGCAACTTGTGTCATCGGGCTACCGACCAACTTCTTGAAACGGTAGCGATTAGTGCCGGCCAAGAAAACGCTGAGGGCAAGCACGATCGCAAACGCGCAAATGCCATAGCCCCATTTGCGTCCAACATCGTCTTGTATGTAGACAAGGACCGTCACGGCTAAAAGAGATCCAACGTTGATACAAAAGAAAAAACGGTTGAAGAAATATGTCATTTGTGACCGTTCTTTTGGTTCGGTCTCATCGAATTGGTCGGAACCTAAACCGGAGACGCTTGCCTTCACGCCTCCGGTTCCTAGGGCGGTGAGGTATAAGGCTAAGTATAAGACCATTAGTTGTATTCCACTTGCTTGTACGCAATGAGACGACGTCGTCGGGTTGCATCTTGGTGGCCTAAGTCCCGGTATGATTGTTGATAGAGTTAAGATCGAAACACCCTAATAGTCATAAACATGAATATTAAAATTTCGAAAAAACATAGCATAAATAAAAGACTTATGTCGTTTACTATTTCGGTTACTTTATTAGTCTAGTCAATTTCTTCATTTTCTTGGCTATTAATATTAGTTTTGATAAGAAGAAAGGGACTTTTAGGGTCCTTACCGTGGCTTGGATTGCGGCGAATATAGCAATCGTTAGGTACCTATATGAAACAAAATTAATAAACTTTAATTAGCATTGAAACAAACAAATTGAATGATTTTTAAATCATATAGTTATTATATAAATAGATATTTAGATACAAACCTGCCGAGAAAGGTATCAGCGATGAAGCCACCAAGGAGACAGAGCATGAAAGAAGTTCCAAGGAAGTTGGTAACGGTGTTAGCCGCCGTTGCATTGCCTAAATGCATAGTTCCAGTCATATATGTCACCAGATTAACGCCGATACCTAACGTTGTCAGCCTCTCCACGGCCTCGATACCTTCACCCAAATTTATTTTGGTAAAACAAAATTATATACATAAAGAAAAAATGGAAAACCAAAACGATATCTACAAAAAAGAAAAACAAATTCAAATCCATATGGCAGAAACGTATAACTTATATTAAATGGCCATAAAAAGTTTCATTTTTGGTCTTCTTCATATATATTGTTAGTAGAGCTTTCTCCAGAACTGTGAGGTTTTACTCAGATTCTACAAGAACTTTAATAATATGTGATAATACTTACAAAGAATCATGGCGGCGCTGGCCCAGCCGCCGGTTTTAGAGCGATCGGCGGGGCGACCTTGGAAGTCCCAAGCATCTAAAAGAGTTTGAGATTTAGTTTCAGGAAGAGACATATCTCGAAGATGGATTAGAGATTTTTTTTTTTTTGCAGTTGTTTTGGTAAATTACAAGCAAATAGAAAAAGGCTGTTTTGTTTGAGAGCTTTTGGTTTCTTTTGTGGTATTAAATGTGTTCATCTTTGGAGTCTTGATGCATCTATTTATACTGGGAAACTTGCCAAGTTAAAAAAAGTTTTAATTTTATATAATATGATAAAAATTTAAAAATGAAGAAAAAAAGTGACACATGTGTGACTCTGATGAGTGTTATTTGATTGGGGAGAGATTATTATATAAAATCAACATATATATGTGTATATATATATATGGAGAGAGAGAGAGGCTCGAGCTAAATCATACCACTTCCTCTACCTTTGGAACTGTGGGTTTGAACTTTTAAGTTATAGTCAGTGGCCATTTTGTCAGTGACTCAATGAGTCAATGGCATCAAGCGCATCAATTTTACCAGCATCAATCGTCCTGTTTTACATTTTTTTAGCTATTATCCTGTTTTACATATTTAAATTTTCCTTTTCTGTTTTATTTGCATACGAGAAATAAATTTATTTTAAACGCCTGATCTAAGGAAAATAATTCTAAATAATTGATTGATGCGTTACAAATGTATTATCATCGTTGTTAATTGATTATTGTCGAGGCATATATATCTATATTATTATTTTTCATCCTTTTGTGTTTTCATCGGCTAAAATCAAAATCTACTTTTATGTCCATTCTGTCGTTCCATAGTACACATAACCAAAATTTATTTTCTAGATGCAAGATTTATTAATGTTTTCTTTTGGATATTATAGTAATGTTATCTCATATTAAAAATGAATATTAAAACACAGTTGGTGATAGAATTTACAAGTGAATCATAATTCATCTCGTACATCGAGAGCCCGATTTTTTTATTTCTAGTTATAGACTGAAATTTTACTTTCTTGTCTCTGTTAGATTTTATAAAAGTCATTATAATTAACTTTTTTTACGCCAAAAATTTACTAGTTCTAAATTGAGCGCGTTTATCATGTAAAATATACTCTTCTAAACTTCTAATCAAATGATCATTAACGAAGAACTTTCAACAATAATTTCCATATTTCAAAATATAGTTTTATCGAATAGCATTTGAGAAAACTATTAATATATATGAACTTTATCAAAAATATGTACAGATAGAAGTCAATAATAAAGTTAGTTTTAGGTCTTTTTTATGGTCAACAATTTAGGTATTTGTAGCAAAATTGAAACTCAAGATTTGTAGATTTGGTATGATTACAATATTAACGTACCAACTTTCTTCTTTTGTGTTAATGGGAAAGTCTAACTAGAGATTTAATGGCTCAAAATGTATGCTTCTTAGACGCCACTAAAATGAATCATGCTGCAATATGAGTATTCTTACTTTTTATTTATTTAACATTATAGTAAAATAAAACAGTCTAAAATGTCTTATGATGTATATATAGTCACATGAATTTCATGAACTATAGAGTTTACATAATTAGGAGCCTTGCAATTTCAGTGGTTCTCTTTATTTCTTGAGAAAATAGGAGCAACGAAAGAAGAAGAAAAACGGAGAACGACTCATTTTCATTATTAAAACTAACACAAAATAAAATGATTAATCCATCAAAAGTTTGGTAAGAGAAAGTAAGTTACCTAGCTTTCTTGACAAGTCTGAAAGAATCAAAAGTCTATGTAAAATAATATCCAATAAAAATGTCAGTTTTCCAAGAAAAAGCAAGAAATTGTATGCTACGATAATACTAAAACATACATTTAAATCAGTTTTTTTTGTTTTCTTTAAAATAATGATGATATCCTTCAACTAAATTATTTTTGAAATTCGTAAAATTTATTGTAAACTCTGTTATGATCCATCTCTTTCGAAATAATTGATATGCAGATCGATAAATTTCAAACAACCCCATATATAAACACTTTTTTCGTTGATAGTTTCATATTGCTATATGTACGAAAGTAACCCTGACAATCCATTATTTGTACACATCCAAAGATTGCGGAAGAGCGAACAGAGGTGGACAATGAGTCCCGTCCAAAAAAGAAGAGGAGAACGAGTGGTGAACCCAAATGTATTATCTTCTATTGATTTTAAATTGATAAATACATCCTCTGAAAAAAAGAAAATAAATTAATAATACATGGTAAGATAGAGATAATTAATCATAAATAAATTCGAGAAGGGCAATTAAAGATCGAAATGGATGGATCAAAACTTTTGGGCGGAGCTGGCTCGGCTTTGCTTATAGGTATATCTCAGGGCCCAGCTTTTTTGGCACGTGACCATTGTGGGGACTACTAGAGAATAGAGATTCTCCCCCAGCGTTGACTTAGTCATTTCTAGAGGATGAATCTATTATATCGATCATATTACTTTTGCTTAATTTACTTGTCGCAATGAATGATTAAAATTCATCTATCTATCGATCATTTATTTTAATTAAATATTTAAAATGAAGATTAACAATTAAATAGTAGTATTTCTGATTTTCAAAAAGTTTGAACCAACAAAATATAATAATTAATAACTAATTATTTTAATTTGTTTGTTCTAATCTTTAGACTAACCATCAGAGAATAAAGTATTTACGATACGCGTTAAATCCTTTAGTATATTCTTACTTCCTAGAGAAAAATGGTGACAGTGCATGTAAACCATTTTTTATGTTATTAGAAAAGGAAAAGAAAAAACTTACAAACTAGTTTGAATCTAGATAAGATAATACATTTAATTAATGAAAATATATATATGCCCAATAACTTAAATGATTTATTACTAACTATATGATATTTATATTCCAGCAGGTGACGAAGGAAGAAAAAAATACAGACTCGAATTTTTAAAAGATTGATTGAATCATGGAGAAGAGGAGTGTCGGATTAAATAATTGGGTATGGAATCCTTCGGAGTATCCCAAAGGCCATGGTTGACCAAACATTGGAATGACAACTTGTTCAATAATAGAATGTTAAATGATATTGTACTTATAACTTATAATATGTCGTTTGAACCTGTATTCTTGTTAATTAATAAATAGGGATTATGTTAGAATTATCGGTTACGGCGTCCTGATTTCGTCACTAATTAGGAAATTATTAACAATGTGTTTAGGAGATACAATATTTGGCTGATCTCTTGGATGGTAATGAGACGTCCACTTGTCTTAGAACGGAGAAACAATTATTAAATTTTTATTTGTTTGACGTCAAATTTGATTTTAGTTTAATCTATCTCCCTCGTATTCACATTCACCATGTAACTGATCATGTTTCCTTTTGAAAAAAATATCAAACTCTAGAAGACGAGAATACGAATTAACCAAGCATTAAGAAATAAGATAAATTCATTTGAGTAAAAAAAAAACACTAACTAAAATAGAAAACAAGATACAGTAATATGATTTGAAGTTTGAACGGACAACCTCCCCATTAAATCATTGTAGACACTTGCATATACAAACGAAATTCATAATAAATTCAAGGGGTAGTTGTGAAAGTGATTTTAACCAGGTTGTAAGGATACCAAGAGATTCTATATTTCAAATATTGGTTTAAGCTTGCAAAACAGTAAAACTTGTTTACCGAATGGCCTACTCATATTTATATTAGTTTTTTTTTTAATGTGTTCCATTTTTTGTCAACATTAATAATAATTATAAGAATCATATACGATCCCAAATCTCAAAATATTACACTTAAAATATATAAAAAAATCTTATTGGCTAGGTAAATAAAATCACATTTGAAGTATTGAGATAAATCAACTACCGTTTCAAAATCAAGAAGATAATATTATCAGGCTATCAGCTTCAAACTTAAAATTAAACTATATTAAAACGATATCCATCCGGTTAGACTAACCGAAGTTGAGTTATTTAGTAACCTGGGAGTAGTACTTAATATTTAAAGGGAATAAAAGAAAAGACCATATTAACTAGATGACCGATGGGAGGCACAAGCTCTGTAATAACAAAAAGTCAAATCCTAAATAACGAAACAATTGAAATTATTGTTTTTGACTAGAGGGTAAAGACCATATTATCACGTATTATTAGGAAGATATGTAATTCGTGTTTAGATATATTTATGAGAACTAGATATGTAATTTGTAACACAAGAAGTTTTGAATCAAGAGTTTCAAGAACGATGAATTTGTTATCACGTATTATCACGTATTATTAGAACTAGATATACGAAAATTCAAATAAAGAAGCAATATAATGTTATTGCAATAAGAAAAGTTATGTTATATATACATGTATTTGTTAGTGTAGTCTTTAAAACAATCAATGAAAGACAATTTATAAGATAAAGAATTTACGAATAGATAACGCGAAGAGGGGAATCGAAAGTGAAATATATATTCCTTACATCACTGCAAAATAAAAATGAATTTGTTAATTAAGTATGTCGTGATCTTTGGAAATGAACCAAACATCTATGTATATATGGTCTTTTTGATGTTCTCAAAAGACATTTTTCATAACACCTAATTTTATTTTACCAAAGACGACTTAGTTGGAGACGTTTGTGTAAACGTTCACAAGGTCCTAAAACGAAAACACAAATTTGTCATTTGTTTTTGGAAAAAATAAATTACGATCAAGTAATAAACATAAACAAGATTTCTGATATTTCAACAACATTATAGTTTAATTAATTTGATTCAGATTTAGCAACTAAAATATTAAATACTAGTAGCTTTTTAACTGTGATAATTTGTTGGAAGTTTTGCTATTTGAATAAGCTTAAGAACATGTTTCTCCTTTGTGTCAAACCAAGCTTAAGAACATGTTTAAGTTTATGATTGTTACTTACTGTCGACATGGTCACAATAAAGGATATAATACCACTCCGTTCCAATGGTTGACTTACTACTAAATAATTTGTTTTTGTGGCTTTTCATCTCATTATTTGTGATGAAGCTGATGCAATTATTCTGCTATCCAAATGTGATGTTGAGTTTCCTATTTTAGTATAAGGTTTAGTAATGCCGGCCAATTTTTATTAGTTACTTGTTTATATAATAAGCAATATAAAGCTAAGTTATTCCAGCTGTCAAACGATAACCGTATATAATGCCCCAATCTTCTACTACTCTCTTCTCAAATTTTTAATAGTATTTCTTCAATTTTGTTGTTCGTATTAAACGTGTGAGCCAATATTATATATATATAGAGAAATCTGAAATATTGTATTGGTAAAACCAAAAAGTAAAACCATAAAACTGTTATCATTTTTTGAAAAACTAGATATACTATACTAATTACATAGCATTTTACCACTAATTGCTTTGGGTTAGTAATTAAGTGCAGAGTTGGTCCCATGTACTCTTAGTTCATTCCTGATGAGAGAGATGTTTTATGTCATGTTATTAAGTATTAGCAAAGAGAGTTCCTAAATCATGAGAGAGATTAAGGGTTCAAGGTCCAAACTCTTCATTTTTAACAAAAAATATATATATATATATATAGCATTTTTCCCGAATGCAACGCAAAGGGTACAAATTACTACGTTATCTATTATTATTATTGTTATTATTATTATTATTATTATTATTATTATTATTATTATTATTGTTATTATTATTATTATTTGTTTTTAAACATTTTCATCGCTATATATTATATTTACAGTCAAAAGTGTTATGATTATTTTTTTATCTTCATTTTCGAAAATAGTACTTATGATATTATTTAAATTATGGACGGACTAAATGTTTAATTAAAGGATGGCTTATAAAAGAGGTAAGCAAATAACACCTTAACTCCTATAGAAGATTCTCTCTATTAATGTCCAGATATCACCAGGCAGGAATCATTATGTGTAATGTGGCCAACACATTATGTCAAAAGAGATATTTTTGAAATTTTTATTATTTTAATTTTAAAAGGTCGGATCTTAGCTCCTTAAATCTTACTATTAGTTATTGCCAATGTTGTGAATATTTATTATTTTTATTGTACAATAAAACATTTATAAATTAATATTCGATAAATTAATATTTTAAAAAATCAACAAATTTATACTATTTTAAATTATTATTTTAAATCAACTAATATTTTTATAAATTAATAAAATATTATAGTTTCGATATTATTAATTTTTAAATGTTCATATTGTCTTTCTTCAACTTTTAGGAGTTTCACTCGAGGAGGATCACTTTGATATCTTGGGTTCGAACCAATCTGTCGAGAGGTGTCGATATATATATATATAAGGACTCAATATTTAGCTACTATTTCTTTTTTTTCTGTGGTTGGTTAATGGTTGTTATAGATATTTAGTTTTGTGATTGGCCAATATAAATTCATTAAACGCAAAAAAGTGATTTTCTATAAATCTCGAAGTTTAGTTTAAATTTCGACATTAAATTTATCGGATTATTAAAAATTAGCGTAATGTAATGTGTGGAAAGTTACATCCAAATACTGAGATATACTTATGTTACTCACAAACTATGCGTTCGAACCTATCGTCCACATACCTAAAAAGAGGAGACATATATAACCTATAACCTATAGCTGGATTTCATGTGGACTAGCTTGCAATGAAGTTTCCACATCTTGGATACTTAAAAACAAATATTAATCTTTCTTAAAATTGCTAGAGATTCAGCAAACAGTTTGATGCCGCCTTGATCCCTTCTCTTGCACACAAAGAAACAGTCCATCAATAGTTTCAAATCTCACATCGTGGTTCGCCTTGTTCACAAAGAGAGGAGGAAACATTTCCATCTCCGAAATATCTCTTCTTTAGGAGACAATTCTGTCTCCCAAAACATAGGCTTGCTGTTGTTTTGCTATACATTCCAAGAAAGGCAGCTATATACTGAATCAAATAATTTCATGGAAATCACGATCAAACTATTTTCGTTCTCTTTTATATATAGGTGAATTTACATTGTTTTTGTTATCAAACCTACAATATCCTAATACATCAATTTTTTAGTTGTAACATAAAGCAAGAGGGTGGTGAATTCCTTTTACGTTTTTAATTTGATAAAAATAAATAAAACACTTGTTTTAAAAAAATAATACAAATGAGCTGTTTGAGTTTGAAATAATCGGGACTTACATGTATGAACTCTTTGAATACCTAAAAACAAGAAAATCCTTTTAGCAAAAAAAAAAAAAATACCTAAAAGTAAAATCAATGCAAGTAAATAAATAAAAAGGTTATAAATAATTAAAATAAAATAAAAAGGAACTTTTCATCAGGTTTCCATTGATCAAACTGAAAAGCGAAAATTACACAGCCCGAGCTTTTCACTTCACAGGAAAACATCACTCCACTACCAAACCAACTCACTCATGAAGTTCATTTGAATGGTAACGATAAAATAAGTAGGGGATGTGTTAATATGTTCAGTGCACTTACGCACTAGATTTAAAAAGTAATTTGTGATCAACATGTTGAATTTTCCAAAAATGTATATCTCACTATTTAACCTAAATATATACTCCCTCTGTTTCACTTTATTTGTAGTTTTAAGGTTTTTTTTTTGTTACAAAATGAGTGTTGTTTTGGATTTCCAATGTAAATTTTAAATAAAATTTATTTTATTACCCCTACTATTTTAATATGATAACCAATGAAAAAACTTGTTTAGTGTATTAATGAAGGATAAAAAAGAAAATTTGAATATTTTCTTAATTTGTGTGCTAAAACCTAAAACAACAAATAAAATGAAACAGAGTAGTAAAATAAAAAGCTAACAAAATTTATACATAATTATATATATAGTTACTTAGTTATGGAGACCAAAACAATTAAGATAAATGTATCATCAAACGTATTTGTATATACCCTTAAAAACAAGTTCTTATAATCTCAGATCCGAGAATTTACACTATAATTAATAATAAGTTCTTAATTCAAGAAAATAATATAAGAACATTATTCAAACACTAAACATCAAGCAACTATTCTCATTCATACAGTAGCGTTGAAATAAATCAAAACTATGAGTCAAAATTGTCACAGAAATCTCAAGTTTCCGCGTCGCGCATCTCCATTTGTGCTTCGAGGAGTTAACCAAGAGGCACTAGCTAGTAGCTCCCATTACATCGACATTTTCAACGTTCAAACATTAATTAATAAGTTTCGACAATCACACAAATATGTCAATGTCGTTGAAAAATTAGATTTGTTCGCTTCACAATGACGCTCAAGAAAATAAATGTCGTCAATGAAACATGAACTTGATACATACATATATTATTTAGAAAATACATTGTGGAATTCATATTTATTATTTACTATTGCAGTGTCTTAACTTTTTAATGTTTCAACATACAACGTAGAACTTCGATCGAGTTTTCGCATCTTAGATTTTACGTGCAGTTTTTCTTAACGTTTTAAATTGTTTTGATAAAAGTTGACCAAATGGTCTTACTAATGGGCTACAACAATTTAGTCGTTACAGGGTTTGATAATGGGCTCAATTTTACCGATGGGCCAAATCTAGCTACTTCTTAAAGTGTCTACAACAATTCCGTCATTAGGTATTTTATCAAAATCTTGATTTTTTTAATAACTTGGATCAAACTAAGAGCATCTCCAATACCCAATAGATATTTTAACAATGAAAATAAAGAAAAAAAAATTAGGAGAGACGGAGAGAAAAGTATCTCAGATAAAAAAGACTTGAGATTCACTAGAAACTCTCATGATACATTTGCACTGGTAAATGGTTAGTTTTTTTTTAAATCTTTAAATTTAAATAAATAATTAAATTATATTAAAATACTAATATTAATTAGTTTAGAACCCTCAAATCATTTGAGAACCTTGTGGGTGTTCTAAGGACACAATAAAACTAACTCCAAGAGTTATCAAATGACTCACTACGTTTTTGATAATCTTGATTAATATTCACGACACTTTAAATTGATAAATAACTAGAAATATTATTCGACCATATTAGGATTCCATAAAATATTAAATACAGATATAAACTTATAAAAAGCAAAAAATATAAACTTATAAATGATACAATTTTAAAACAAACACGAGTCATTTAAAATCTTCTCCGCTGCCGACTTTTTCTATGATTTCTTGAAGAATTTTATAATAAGTAAAAATCCAGCAATGCACGTACGTACAATTTACTTTAGTCGTCTTTTACTTCTTTAGGTGGTGTCATACGCAGATGGGTCGTGTCACGGGTTTCCAATTTCTATTTTACACCAAGTTGCAATCATTTCAAAGCTTCTATTAGATATATTACCAAATTTTGCCAAAAAGAAAAAAAAAGATAATTAGGTATATTACACGTTAAAATTCAAACTAATTATAAAATGTACAAATACCATATATAACAACCGGCCCAAGAATGTAAGCAAATCGGATCGATTAACGATCTCGACCGGATCATTAACTTGCGTTGTTTTCATATGTGCAACTTTCTAATACGATATTTAGTTTATCGGATCTTTATATTCATAAAACATAATCTTCTTAATCGCCTATTCTAAATCGGAAGCCAAATTATCTGTGAATCTAGCTAGTTGTATGGTTTTCACATGTTCAAGTTTTCTACTTCCATATTTACCTTCTTTAAAACTATTGAACCCACTCTAATCCTTAGAGAATTTGTGAAAATTTTGAATGTCTTTGTTATATATTTAAGACATATTCGTTGACAAATCAAAATCATACTAGAAAAAGTAAAAAAAAAAAAAAAAAAAAAAAAACAGATGCAAACCTACATGGCGAATCCAATTTGATACTTTAGCTTATCCGATCAATTTATTGTCAAAATATAATAACTGGCTTTTGTCGTAAATTCAAACAATCTGCGAATTACCTAGTTTCGCCCTTAAAACATGCGACTAATCGCATGAAACATATATAATCTTACATCAACTAAAGTAGCAAACAAGAAACTATTAGAGATAACTAAAACAAGAGAATACATTCGGAATGAGTTCGAAGAGGGCTAACCAAACAAACAGAAGCAAATAAAACAGACAAAACAAAATACTACTTGATCAATCCATCTTTATACTACACTCATCAGGCGCAAATGAAATCAGAGGGAAGATTTTTGCCGCAAGTATTGATGAGCAAACTCAAGGAAATGGGAATGTCGATGTTAATCCCCAGAATGTTAGCTTTAATGGCGGTGCAAAGACAAACGGCAGCTTCAAGATCGACGAGCCCTTGGAGAACTGAACAGCAAGGCGTATCAGGTGGGTTTCCGATGACAGTTCCGACCGCACCGTCTAGTATTTTGGCGCAAACTCCGAGTTTTAGGGCGTCTCTTGGGCAGCTATGCTTTGTAGGATTACTGATAGGGTTAGGGTTTGGGAATGGCTTAGTTGGCAAGCAAGTGTTGCAGCCACTAACATACGCAAAAAGCATGAGATTAATACATAAGAAGAGAGCTGGAGAAACAGATCTGTGGGATTCCATTGATTTCTAAGTTGCTAAACCCTAATTAATTATGTTGATGAACAATGTGGTTGAGCTAAGGATGTGAATAGATTTGGGTGTGAGTGTGACCGACGGTTAGGGCTTATATAGGAACAAGTGTGAGGGCTCCGAAGTGAACCACAAGACTCGCATGTGTCCAGAAAAATAGTGTGGAGGGGATATTATTAATTACCAATATATGCCCTTTCGGTTAATTAATTAGGAGATAATATATTTTTTACAGAAACTTTCAACACCCTCGATTTTAAATAAATAATATTAGTTCGTTTCAATAAGACATTATTATCATGTTTTTCTACGGAAATTGCTGTAGCGCCTCAATTTTTCGTTTCGCTTTTCTTTTTCCTTTTGTTTTTCTCACAAAATGTTTTTCTATTTAACGAATAATATTCTGAGGAATTTTTTAACCTACTCAGTATTATACGTACAAAAGTGTGGTCTTGTATCATTGTATGTGAAGAATCTGATCACTTATTGACGAAAAGAATAGTCGAAAATTTTCATTATACATATATAGAGCGACAAGTTTACAGATCCATTTCACAAAAAAAAAAGCAAAAAAATGTTTACAGATCCATTACCATGATAAACATACTTTAATATCAATCTTTTGTTGTCGAATGGATCACAGGGCGAACCAATGGACGGTTTAGAATTCTTATGCAATCCCGTGAAGTGAACAAGAATACGAATTTTTTTTTTCTTTTTCAAGTTAATAATAAGAAATACTTTGTTTTCTTATGTACAATAATTAAAATCATGTGTGGGGCAGAAGGCCAAGTTGCAATTGTTAAAATAGTACAGTTTCTAATTGGGATTAATTTGTAATTTTGTTTGGTAAAAAAATTGTGTTTTGGTAAATTGATGTTTCAAGAAGGATGTAACAACGTTTTCATTTACAGTTTAGTTTAGTTTGCCCATTAAAAAAATTGTAACTTATAAGCTAAAAAATTATATGTATAGCGATGAAAATATAAGCTGTTAAAAGATAAATCTACCACTAATTTTGAACAACAGAGGAATCTCGTCTACAGACTCTCCACACTCCACAAAACAGTTACGAGTTTTTTTTTGGTCGAACAGTTACTACTTTAATTATGCTTTTAATAGTGAGAATGCTTCACAATTTTTTTTCCCCCTATATATAGTAGAGCCTCTATAAGTTAATACTCGATAAATTAATAAACACTATAAAATAATAAAATTTGCTTGTTTCAAAATTCGATAAAATAATAAAATAATAATTTAATTAATAATCATGTAAATTTTCATATATATATATATATATAAAGATAATATACTTTTAGTATTTTTAATGAATTTATGTTAGAACTCATCACTAACTTTTCTTATATAAGAAAATATTATGTTGTATTTTAAACTATCTTGTGTTATAACATATATAGATTTATCATAAAATAAGCAAAAGTTTCTATAAGTTTTTAAAATTCTAAATATACATAATTTTTATTTTAATAGTTGTATAGGCTGTTTAAATACAACAATTGACGTCACTAATCATAAATTTAAATTTATGTTAATCGTTTGTATAATTGAATATATCTAAAATATTTGTTATTTATTATCAAAATAATTTGATTTTTCTTTTAAATTTAAAAATTTCAAGTCCAAAACTATTAAAATTTATAACATCAGAATTTTAATTTTATTTAGATCAAATTGTTTTAATTTATGTATTTTTATTTTTTTTGACAAAACTCTCTATAAATTAGTAAATATTATTTTATACTATAAATTAATAAAATATTATAATTCCAATATTATTAATTTATAGAGGTTTTACTATAGTAGCTACATACGCACTCATGAGCAAGTGGAAATGGGTACTTTGAGCTGAAAATAAAACTAATATTATACTTTATAGAGTGAAGCCAGTCTCTCGAAGTCTTGACTAATGGCTACGTTTTGAGTTCCAAATTTTTCAGTTTGAACCTTATAAGACGCTTAAATTGGATACTATACAAAAATGACGTTTATTTGAGCTAGAAATATATTTCAATATTTTTTGCAAGGAGTATTAATTAAAGCCTACACATATATGGTTATCCTCAAACCTAAAAGATTTTTTTTTATAGAAGTTATCTTTTAGATTATGTAAATTATGCAGACATATAGTATGCCCCTCCAATTCCAGGAGTTATATATATATATATTAAAAGTTTCAAAAATAGCATAGAAATAGTTCTTTTAAGTTACTTAATTAGCTTAACCAATCAGAATTTAAGTTTTGAGAGTTTATGAGCTTCATTAGTGGACCTAATCCTATATTGATCACTAATCAGTTAGCTTACCAATGACTAATGAGATGTTAGTAACTCTCGCTAGGTGATTAATTAAGGTAACTAAGACTATGAGAGAATGTTAACGACTAATCTCTTCATATTTTAGAAAAACATTTTGCTTACCTTACTACATTGATTTGACTGCTATTCCATATGTAATCTATGGTTGATTGGTTTTCTAGAGTACCTAAGATTCTTTAGTATTTGCAAGTTACTTTCTTCTAGTACTCATTAATTAGTTACTTGCTATATATTATCTTACTACATACAAAATTTGAATCATTCAACGAATATTGAAGATGAAGATGTTTTTGGTATACGTGTGTGCAGTGAGGCGCCCCGCTGGACTCTCATGATCGATCTTATCTTGTTTTACATCTGTTTGTGAAGGGCAGAAGAGAACCAGCGTTGTCATCCATCTATCACATGGTTTCTATGGCAACCATGCATTATAAAATTTACATATATATATATATATTTGCAGAGTGCGAGCATGAAATGTGTTTTAACATAATTTGATCATTGACTTGTTTTATTCTACAATCACACGCGTAACCATGTTTAAGAAGCTTTGTGGATGCGCATTACACATCTGTCAGCATTTTTTATGACGTTTTTGTTAGAATGTATAATTATTTCTTATTCGATTTTAATACTTGTTTTTCCATAAAATCATATTATTCTGTACCTTTTCAAATTGTGGTAAATAATTATTTAGATAAATGAATATAATCATGAACGGAAAATCATGAAAGGAAATAGTGATAAGGAAATGAATTAATATTTGTTGTCATATGTATAACTGTTAGGAAATTAATATATATATATATATATATATTCCTAACGTAAAGAATATATATATATATATATATTCCTAACGTAAAGAAAACCAAAATTTTCACACCACAGTTTTTTTTTTTGGGTCACTAACTGATTATCACACCACAGTTATAATACTTTTGTATCTTCATATAATTAAAATTGTCCGTTTACATTTCAATCATCAAATTCTTTTCATAGCTGCGATCAATAAAAATACGATAATTGTAATCAATCATTCATATTTTTATTATTAAAAAACTCCCACAATATCTTATGGATGCTCTTGGGCCTTCCTTGAAACCACTATAAAACCTTCCTCAATCCCCTTCATTTTCTCCACACTCAATTCTCCCACAACATAGCTAGTGAACAGTATCTTCTAAACAAAAAGATGGCTTCAAGAACAACAAGCTGCATAGCCCTTTTCTTTGCTCTCAATCTCCTCTTTGTCACAACAATATCCGCCTGCGGTAGCTGCGATCCGTGCGGTGGAGGTTGCCCCTCCCCCAAGCCAAAGCCCACTCCTAAACCTAAATCAACGGGTAAGTGCCCTAAAGACACCCTCAAGCTCGGTGTCTGCGCCAATGTGCTTAACGGGCTCCTCGACTTGACCCTTGGCAAGCCACCGGTGGAGCCATGCTGCAGCCTCATCCAAGGACTCGCTGATGTTGAAGCAGCCGTTTGCCTCTGCACCGCCCTTAAGGCTAACATTCTTGGAATCAACTTGAACCTCCCAATTTCTCTAAGTCTGCTCCTCAATGTTTGCAGCAAAAATGTTCCTTCTGGCTTCCAATGCTGATAAACCAGATTGATATATAATTTAAACACACTTATGTGTATATTTATCTTCTTGTTTTGGATAGACAAGGTGATTCTATATACTCTTACTATCGTCTACTCTTCATATATCTTTGTTGTTTCTTCTAGTCTCCTTGTTATGGTGTCCATTGGAGTCTAATTATTTCTATGTCTGTGTGATCCGTAAGATTCTTGAAGTTCACAGTTTCAATATTTTATTTTCTGTTACTCTTATTGGGGGTATTGCTGTATTGGTTTGTATTATGATCTATGGATTAATAAAGCATTTAATTTTTATATTGTTTTTTGATAAAGTAATTTTTATGTTATGCACTCATATTACGGGTTTTGTTTTATGGCTTATGTATCTTTTTTTTTCTTTGAAAAAAATGTATACAGTCTTCTAGCCAACAAAATCAAATATTTTGGTTCATATTTGTATAGAAGCTACATTACAGGAAAACATTCATTTGAAGAGATCGTCTCAAATTTACATGAGCCTTTTTATACGTTTACGTTACACTTTGAGTATCTTATCGTGAATTGTTATGACTTATGAGAGAATCTTTTTTAGCCAGTTGGATTTTAGTACATGCAAAAATATTCATAGTAGATTTTTTTTCTGAAAATTGTGGTAATAAAAAATAATGAAATAATTATAGAACATTAAGAAAATGTGATATACCCATTCAACAAAAAAATAATAGAAAACGGTTAACTAAAGCACTAGAATGCCCAAAACAAATATGGGTTGCCTACTGTAAAAACTTAAAGTGGTAATCACGGAAGTCGAAATTTAAAATCTGAAAAATACACATCAATAAGACTATACACTTATACATGTACATGATGAGATATATTAAGTTGGTGGATACATCATGTCGGATCCTTTGATATAAGCCTCAACAGAATAAGTTTTATTCTTCGTGCACGGATCTTTCAGAAATGAAAAAAACGTATGCATAAAAATATGACAATAATTTTTTTTTTTGTCAAAAGTTTTTTAAGAGACGTGTTCAAGATGACTTAGAATATGTATGCCGCCGATAGGATCATAAACGAGTGAATTAGAGTAATGTACGGGCCAGAGGCAAAATATTCTGGGTACAACAAAATGGAAATATATGGAATCTTTTCATAAATCTTTTTTTTATATATCAGATTTTGAGATTTATATAAGGATGTCTTGTAGATTGTAATTTATTCATTCACACATTTACAAAAAAAAAAATTAACCCATAGAAAAAAGTATTCGCCTCCAAAAAAATTCTTCTTATTTAACGTTTTTAAAATTCATAATTAATTTCACCTAAGATCTCAAAAGTACATATATATGTTTTCTATTTAAAAGAAAACCATGCTAAAGATCTAAAGATGTATGATCAACTCTACAAACAAAGATTTTTTTTATAGTATCATTGATAAATAAATAGGAAAACCAAGGTTATCAGTTAATTTGGGGAATAAATATTCCATATTATCCTACGAATTCTGAAATTTATAAAAATCAATTAAATATACTAGAAATTTAAATTTATACAAAAAACGGCGAGTTACTTTGGGCAACGGGTACAAAGGGAAAGATCAAAGAAGACACTCTGTCTCAAACTGTGGTCGGGCCTGACGTCTCGATCAGTCCTTAAAATGTGCGTCCTTATTACCATTGTCTTCATGCAATAAAGGCGTTAATTAATTGCAAAATAATATTGGTGAATTGTTTCGACGAATCTTGACAACGTTTTAGGATAGTGATCAATTGTCGGATGAAACTAAGGCTACAAACTGTGAAGAAAATGAGTATAGTATTTCTACTAAAATGAGTATAGTGTTTAATCGTGTATAGTATTTTGTAGCTAAAAGGCGATGACTGTAAATAATGAACATATATATCCAAGGTTGCCCATATTTACGTGATCCTATATAAGATACAAGGGATCTAACGGTATCAAATGATTCTTTCTCGTGAATGAAGAATCTAGTGAAGGAGATATTTAAGAGTAAGTTGCAAGTTATAAGATCTCTTTTGGTCGTCGTCACATGGGAAGGAGTTAAGGACATGGAGAACAAACTCAAAGGAGTGTTTTTGTTTTGTTTCGTCTTTCCGGGAGAGTAGTTACCACTACTTTTTAAAAAGTTGAAAGATTCCAGACCACGGATTTAGAAGAAGAGAAAATTCATAAACAAATAGTATATTATGAATATTTAATTGTTATTCAGAATAACAGCTAAATATTCGATATTGTAGTATGTAAAGCATTATCCGACACTATATATACTGCATATTTTGTTCATATGTAATATTTATTTCATATTTCTTATAAGAAAATTGATATATATAATCCAAAATTTATACGCAAATTAACATAATTTTTTTTATATCTGTGTATTTTAATACTATAATTATTCGTCATATTTTTTTAATATAACAGGGAGATTCATTTTTTTTCCTTTGTTGCTACGTATTTAATAATATTACATATTGGCTTCTTTATTTATTTATTTTAAAAAATCATTTTTACCTCATTTTCTTACAAAAAAAAGTTAAAAAAAAGATGGAACATACGTTTTTCAAATCAAGGGGAATCTCCATGTAGAAAGTTAATCTAAATATTATTTTCTGATTTATTGCAAAAAAAATGAGGCACACCTACGGATAAAATATATGCTATTAGTCAAATAACACTGAGATGTTTATGTTCAGTTTTTTACTTAATTTCAAAAAAAAAAAAGTTGCAGCGATAAAAGAAAAAATAATAAAACTCAACGTCATTTCAAGTTATGCTTTGTATATTTTAATATATATATTATTTGTAGTTTTTGTTTTTTTCTGGACCCACATAAGAATAATTCATACAATGAAGAGGATAAACTATTAACTTGAGATTCCTTTCACGATCATTCTCTCGGTTAATTATCACCCTCCAAAAACTAATTAACTAATTATAAATATTAATTTAAAACAAAAGAACTGAATTACGCTCTTTTTTTTTCTTTTTTTTCGCCAAGAACTTAATTACGCTTTGTGACTATGTTATCATAGTTTCCTGTCTCGGTGTATTGCGTGTCATTTCAGAGGTGTATGGTCCCTAAAGGAGCAATTATGTATTCGGTGGGTGCATATCGAGCCCGTGAACTCTCTTTGTTTTCTTGTTACTTAGTTCAATTAAATTATCCTATACTATACTTTGTATATCGAATTAATAAACAGTAGGAGCAATCTCCATCTTTCAATTTTGAATCATGAACTTCAAGTATCATGGGCTAAAATCCAAAATAATGAAAACTAGTGGATATTGCAGCAATTTTTTTTTCCAATGTACATTTTCAGTAAAATTTTGCAACCATTACTGATTTGGGTCTTTAAGGATTGACTTTTGAAATGACAGATTTAATGGGTTAAGATCATATTAACATTAATTGACATCACTTATTTACCTAGCTAATTGCAGCGGGTTTTTAACTTATTTGCAACAAAAATATATATATAATTTTATAATAAATGTACTCCTTAGGGCACATATATAAAATATTATTTTCTCTAAAATTGATCACATTCTTGTAACTGTAACGAAATCCCATGTATATATCAAGGTGGGCTTTGGCTCACATAACATTGTGCCTACTGGTCTCGCAGTCCGACTAAAGTAGGCCCAAGTATACAGACCCAACACCACTTTTGTCTATATGATGACATCTACGTAACGCATTAATGTGTTTAGAGTTTGACTGGTTTTAAAACGCTTCAAATAAAAGAAAAAATTACAATTTCTTACGATTTCTTCCTTCGTTTCGCCTTCCAAAGTCAACTCAATCCGTAACTATAAAAATAACAACACCGCCGCTACAAATAAGTTCTTCCTTGGTTTCGCCTTCCAAAGTTCGGTCATCGGTGTTGTGTACTACGTTAGGAAGAAACGTTACGTAACCAACGTCGTGGTGGTCAAGTTGCAACATATTCGAATCGAATAATCGCCACCATCGATAAATTCGTCAGGGACAAACTCTATCCATCCGTGCCTTGTGAGATCATGCTTATAATGACTAACTTGCATATAACTATATGCCCACATGGCCCGGGATTACATCATTCACCTTCTTGAGAAAATTTTACTCTTATTAATCAAATAATTAAAAAGAAAAGCATCAAATTTCAGTGATTATATTCCTAAATCTCATTGTTCTACTTTACAATTAATATGTTTCTTTTTCCTCGAATAATTCTAAAGATGATGTACATATGTACATGTGAACGAACACACAAAAGGTTTTAATATCTTTGCATGTTCTCGTTTTTAAGATGTGTTCTTTGTAGCTAGACGGTACGACGAAGCACGTAAACAATGTAGCAACCATTAAAAGACCCAAACATCAGATTTTCATCATAACAAACCCAACAAAACGATGGAAAATACATCAAATTTTGATAAAATAAAATAACTAGAAAACGATATAAGACCAAAAAGGGCCATATAGCTTCTTCCTTCCTCTTTACTCCTCAGCCTTCTCAACGGCAACATTCGCTGCATCCACAACTTCCGCCGGTTTATCCTCCACCGCCTCAGTCTTCTTCTCCTCTTCCACAACCGCCGGAGTTTCTGTCACTTCCTCCTTCTCTTCTTCCTCTTCTTTCTTCTCCTCCTCCTCCACAACCGCGGGGGATTCTGTCACCTCTGTCTTCTCTTCTTCCTCCTCTGTCTTCTTCTCTGTTTCTTCATCTTTCTTCTCAGCCTCTTCCACAACCACTTCTTTGCTCGTTTCCATGACCGGGGCCTCGGGTTCTTGTTCTGTCGCAGTGGCGGCTTCTTCCGGCTGTTGTGTCACCTCCGACTCGACCACTGGCTCTTCCACTGTCTTTGTTAGTACCTCAACGTTCTCTGGTGCAACTGGAGTCACTTGTTCAACCTGTAACCGAAAACACACTTGTTAAAGGAAACTTTATATATGTTACAGCTTAAACGGCCAATATATAGTCCATCTCATTTACGCTTCAATGGCTCGATGTTTTTATTAGTGAATAATAGATACATTGGATATGTGTAAGCAATTATCTGAATGTTTGTATAAATAATTCGTTCATCAATCAGATCTAAGTAAGATCAACAAAGAAAATAAATTATAGATATAGATTAATAATTTGACAAACAAAATATAAAGACAGTACCTCAACGGTGGCCATTTCGAAATTTAAAAAGCTAGAGAGGACAAATATATATAGAAAACAAGAAGGGGAAAATAAGATTATGTGATGCTTTGGTGAATGAAGATATTTGATCGAGAGGAGGTGTATTTATAGTAGAAGCAAATGATTACAATAATGAATTTTTTTTAACAAAGTATACAGTAATTTTTTAAATTATTTGTTTCTTTTTTTTATTTGTATACAATGTCATTAAAGGATCCATGATGATGAATATTGCACATGAAAGCATCTTTTTCTTTATATTAAAAAAAAAAACTTGTGTACTATATAACACCTCATGCCACATAGATATAGAACATCATCACTTAACCATTACTCGTCATATTGGAACTTTAAAAAAACAAAATTTAATTGTTTTTATCGATTTTCAACCAAGAAATTAATGTCTATTATATATATGCAATAGAAAATTTTAGAAGTTTTTGTTTTCTTCTTCTGTGACCTGAGTGAACGTTACAACAAACCTTTCATATTCATGTTATTAACGTTGAACTTTTATTAAATCGAACGTTATGCAACTTCTCATGTGAACGTTGAACTCTTGCAGAAATTCCATCAGTTAAAGTGTTAAATTTGCATTAATGCCTGCGAAAGCATCTTTATTCTATCAATCAGCCAAATGATCAATGTTCCTTTCACTAGGTGTGACTTTTGAATTCTACAATAAACGATTTTTTTTGTGTGTAGATTATGGATGTTAACATGTTTTTTTTTTTGGGTCAAAAAATGTTAACATGTTTTAAATTTAATTTAGTGGGCTATCTAGCTTATCTTAGTGCTAGCATGCTGCTATCAATGCGGATTGTTGACGGATTTTTCATTTTTTAATAACTATGATCACTTTTTGAAAAATCGATATTCAATATTTTTCTAATTAATGTGAAGTTATCTAATCAAATGTATACAATTATTTTAATTTTTAAAAAATTTAACAGATAATGACCTGGGAAGGTTTATCTATGAAAATTTAGAAAAATGATCTAAGAAAAATAGAGAAAATGAGCATTTGTAACTTACCAAATGTATTCTTTGATGCTTTCTTTATTTGTAGCATGCTTAAAAAAATTTGATTACTCCTTGCAGATTTAAAATTTGTATCTCATGTAATTTATTTCTTTTGATTTATGGGTTAATTAACATGCAAAAATTACATGATGAAGCTATGTACAATGACCGTTTTTATTTAAAAATTAAAGTATTTTCTATGAATTACATAGAAGTATTTAATTAAAGAATTAAAGATTCTTTTTTTTTCTTGTAAGAATCAGAATAATTAGAGTATGTAATTTGTTTGAATGGTCCTTTTTTGTACCATATTTGACTAATAATGACGTGGCTACAGCTAAAGCGGGCCCATCTGAGTGTAAGCCAGGTAGGACTCCTCGTGAATGTGGGATCCACGATACCAAGTTACATTTTTGGGTCAAATACGACATTTAATTTAAGAATAATTAAAAACTAGAAGCCTAACCAAATACATAAACAGACATTCTGGTATAAAACTACAAAAAAATTAACAGAAATAAAATAAAAATTATTTACTAATAAAAATTATGTTTTCATTACTTATTTTATTTTCTTATATTTAGGTTTTAGTTGTGGGAATATATATAGAGAAAATAGCAAATTGTGATTAAGATAGTTTTCTTTTCCGACGATTTTTTTTTTCCCACACATGTATACAAAGCACATGCCACAGGCCACGTAGTCACAATCTGTAAATAATGGCCCAGCAGAAAAGCTGGTAAAAAGGGTTGGACGGCTAAAATGACGGTCCCATTGGTTATATATTTTTGGTCCGAAAACGAAGTAAAATACCAATAATTCCGCATATCATATGATGATATAGAATTAGAAATTTTAGGTAGAGGAAGCAAAAGAAGAAGATAACCGAAGAAAAAATTCCAACGGTTAAAGAAATCTACTGTACAATCATTAACGCGCTAATACATTCGAAGTTCCAGAAATTTATGTTTGGTCACAGACAAACAAATTGCACCGTTCGGTTTAGATCGTTATCCGGAAGCTTAAGAAGGTTTAATAGAAAAATATACACTTCCATCAAAGACTATAAATATGAATATTAAGAATAAAACGGAAATACATATATCCCTTACTCCTCCACTATAGTTAATAATGGATATTTTTTTCGACGTAATTGCTAAATCTTTTTATGATGTAGATCTGAAAAAAAGTTGTTAATAATTCACTTTTGGTGTCCCAATTATGATGAACGTCCCATGTCTTGAACATGTGTAACACTAAAGCCTGACAAAGTGAAGGATATATGTATCTCTAGAATATATTTTCTGTACGTTTTGTTCTACACCGTTGATTTAAAAAGAGGATTTAAATCTGATGGTAGATAATTCATATTGTAAGATTAGTCTTGAAAGAAGATAATCTCTTCGTCACCACCAAATAGTTGGCACTTGCGATTTGACGGTGATGATCATTTTTAAAACAGGGGAAACGTTTAGAAGTTATGGGAGGACTCTAAACAACATCTCTAATCCTCTGTATAAGTTCAGAGTTCAGACATATACTTTTTGGAAAAGAAATAAAATGCTGCATCCAGTTTCATAATTGATGTGATTTGTTTTCTTATGCAATGTAATTTATGGGTCAAATTTCATACACCACTGTTGGACCAATGGACTTTAGCTTGAGGCTTGAGGCCTAACTGAATAGCCCAATCAATTTTATCTCTTTGTTTCTTACCTCCGACTCTATCAATTTCTCTCTATCGCTGGACAAGGTTTAAAAAAAAAAACAAAAGTTTTAGAATTTTTTATTTTAACAAATAAGTTTTGGGTTTCTTCACATAGTCTTCTTGGACCAAAAACCATAACTATATTTTGACAATAAAAGCTTTTTTCCTAACTGGTTGAGCTACTAACATTTTGATAAGTTCACCGTATTTATGACCAACCTCAACATGAAGACGTATAATTCAGATGTACGTGCATGCATGTATATATGGTTGATTATATAATTTATATTGTAACATTTATTTTTAGAAAAAAAGAAAAGATTCCTGTGAACGGGGGAAGAGGAAGACTGTCTTAATTAAGGATCACCACATGACTTTTTCTTCGAACTCCATATTTAAACATTCCTCAAACAAAATCACCAAATCTTTCTCTCTCATTTTCTTTTAATTCTTTTCATTTTCTTCTTTGTTACTTTCTTCCCATTCTTTTGACAAAAAAAACAAACAAACAAACCTTTAACTAAACTCTCTTTGTTCTTACTTTTTTTTTGTCTGTTGTCTCTCTGTTTTGAAGAGTTTTTTTTGTTGTCTCCTCGTTAAACTCGGTTGCACAACCCTCTCCAGAAAATCATATCGAATCAGATTCAACGGTGGAGATGTTTTAGAATCTTAATTAATTAAATTAGAGAACGAATAGAGCTCAAGGAAACAAAGATGGGTTTGAAAGATGAAGAGAACAAAGCTGGAGAGTCTTCAGAAGAGCCAAAGGAACACGGACTAAGCAGGAAAAACAGCCATAGCTCTTTGTCTCCAACAGAAGATGATGAAGAAGATGAAGACAGGAAACTTGAACTTGGTCCCATGATCGCTCTCAAGGAACAGCTCGAGAAAGACAAGGTTTTTTTATCTCTCTTGTTATGATTGCATATATTATACTATATTTTTCTATTTGGCTTAACATCGCTAAGTACTGTTACAGAACCTTATTCTAGTGAGCAGGTGAATTATAAAAGGCATTATCTTTAAGATTGTATTTACTCATTCACAAATTTAGTAAAAAATAAACACCTATCATAGCATTAGCATGGAGTCATGGACAGTGTGTTCCAATATTGCTTCTCTTGTAAGCTCTACAAAATTACAACAACACAGCCCAATTGCATTTCGGCTATGTTAGTCCAAAATATTATGTCTTTGCCCTATAATATAATGACGGGAAAATTTGGTTTTCCATATCTCCACGACAATCTAATCAACTTTCTACAACAAAAAAAATTGTTAAGGATGATGAAAGCTTGAGGAGATGGAAGGAGCAACTTCTAGGCAGCGTGGATCTTGAGGAGGTTGGAGGTAAACAAAAATCCAATACCCAGTTTTAGATCTACTGTTTAATAGCAGATTAATCAAGTTCGAATACAAACTTAATTCGTCCCAATTTCCAGATTTATCTTGTCTTATGTGTAATCTTTGTAGGTGCTCTAAGGGAAAAAAAATATCGTGTAGGAGTAGAGTGAATTAATAAGACCAAGTAAACCATATACGAATATTATTTTCGTGAAAAAATACAAGAAAATGTGTCAGTTTATAGACATCGATAAATAAAGAGTAATTGTTTTCCTCGAATCCACTAGCCTTGACAGAGTAACAAAATGTAAATGCAGAGACTCCGGATCCGGTGGTAACGATTATGAACTTAACACTTAGGTCACCTGGTAGAGAAGACATGGTATTAACGGTCCCTGAAAACGGTAAACCGGCTGCAAAAGGACCATGGTTTACTCTCAAAGAAGGCTCTAAGTACACTCTCATTTTTACTTTCCGTGTCACCAACAACATTGTGTCCGGCCTCCGATACAGCAATTCGGTTTGGAAGACCGGAATCAAGGGTATTTTTGTCTTTTCATACATTCATTTCCCACATTCGCACAATTTTTAGAAGCCTTTGCCTTATAAAAAAAATCTTTGTGGAGAACAGTGTATAGTAGAAAGGAGATGCTAGGAACGTTTAGTCCACAGGCGGAACCATACAACCATGTCATGTTTGAAGAAACGGCGCCGACTGGTCTGCTTGTTAGAGGCTCCTATTCCGTTAAATCTAAGGTACCAAAATTTTAATATTTACATTTTTTTTGTTTATTATCCATAACATATCTATCAAAACTCTGAAATCACGTTTATTTTAACAAAATCTAGGGCAAAAATAAATGACCTGCTTTATTTTCATAATTTTAGTCAAACGTAAATTCTAATCATACTTGCCCCCCCCCCCCCCCCATAAAAAAAATTCTAATTATATCTTCATAACATTACTCTGTTTTTTTTCGTTTATCAAAAAAACAAATACTCTGTTTTTCAGTTACTTTAATTGGCAAATAAAACAGTTTGAATACATTGAAGACTTATTGCATTTTTTTCTCTTAATAACTAAATAAAAAAACTTTGACGAGTTTAACAAAAAAATGATCATCATCATCGGTTTGCCAGTAATTTGTTGAATTGATAGTTTTCAAAAGGATTTATCATTTATTTGGACTATTTCGTTGCACTATTTAAGCCAATTACATATTGTCTTGTAACTATTTTTCAGTTCGTCGATGACGATAATAAGTGCTACTTGGAGAACAACTACACCTTCGACATTCGCAAGAATTGGCTGTGATCCATCACACAAGTTACTGGAAGAAGAGAAAATATATATTATTCATTATTGTTTCATTTTTTCAACGTAATATTTGGTCTTTAATTTAAATTTCTTTCGTAAGTTAAAATTGTTCATATATATAGTTCTTTGCCTAATTTTGGTTGGATGATTCTTCACCTCATTTTATATAAGACAATTTGTTTGTTTGTTTTCTATAAGTCACTCTTTTCGGATTATATTTTATTTTGCAAACTAGCTAGATATATATATATATATTCTTTCTAAACGACCCTTGTTTAACATCCATGCATTACCGCTTTCAAAACTAAATTCATTTTGCCAGATATATTTTTAATGGACCCTAATTTTAATTGTTGCATTCTTCAATTTTTTACCAAAACTAATTTTGTAATCCTATAGTTTTATTCAGGAATGTTTTTCTACTATATTTCTCTATGTTACTGGAAATATTTAACAATCACTATATACTACTGTAGTACTGTATATGGCGATAAAATAAAAAGGTTTTTTTTTTTGGATGAAATAAAAAGATTGAAGAGCGCATTTAAGGAAATTGTACACTTCAAGAACAATGAATGCCTCACTTAAATGCATCTTGGTGTACTGCACTGTCAGTCGCGTCTTTAACTCTTATGGAAGGCCCTAGATAATAACCTAATCAACAGAAATATTATCGTGTATATATCATGACAAAATCTCTATATAAATAAAGCCAATAACATTCTCATAGACTAAATCTCTATATAAAATAAAGCCAATACCATTCTCATATAGACAAATTTCAACTCTCACACAAACCATAACCAAAACTAAATTTTAACATGAAGAAGAGCTACAAGTTTCAAAGCCTCTTATCTTCTCTCATCTTCCTCATAGTCGTCTTATCGATTTCAAGAATCGCCGCCATGGGCTCTGGTGGTGCCTGCCGACATCCGCCGTCACAAAGCAGCTGCAAGACATGCATGGCGGAGCAAATGCAATACACCTGTCCAAAGTGCATCCCGGTGCTCCGATGCATGGCTCGTTGCCTTTGGGGCGGTGTGGCTCAAAGGAAATGCACCGTCACGTGCGGCTGCGACCCCGTGGCCAAGCCTTCGCTGGTCGAGTGTAAACGCTGCGTTTCTAGGTGTAAGTGTAGTTGTGCGGCTTAGGAAACAAACAATCGACTTAACGCTCTCTTTTATATTGAAATAATAATGTGTTGATAAATGTTGGATCTTTTTTTTTGTTTGTTAAATAAATGTTTGATCTTTCTCAGTTGACTTTATGTTTTATATGTTGAGAATGCTACATTGCTACGTATAATTCATATATAATCACAAATTATATCTTTTTTATAATACAATATTTCGTTGAACGAGTGTTGCCAGCTCGATCTTTTTTTTGTGTCAGTTTACAAAACTCATACACACTCAAATTTAAGTTTGAATTTTTGTCTTTTGAGACTATTACTGCACGATTCGTATATCCCTGATTATAGAAAAACTGCGTGACGTTTTCATGGATGTAAGACGGCGCGTATTCCGTTTACATACAAAGAGAACGTTCGTCTGAATTAAACTCAAATTTAAAAGCAAAAAGAAAGATTATAGTATATCGTACACCCCGATGCAGCAGATTATTTAACCGCCGTCATTCTCTGAGAAATCTCTGGAAACATCTGAAACCCAAATACTGAGCACAGAATCTCTCCATTTCCTCACCGCCTTTTTCTCTACACATCTCTTCCTCCACCGCTTCTTCCCAGTAAAGAGGCCACGCGCCGCCCTGTCCGGCGTCGACTCCGAGATCGTTGTATGACCACCATTGAATTTCGTCTTTAGTCTCCGAGATTGAGTCGAGTATTTCCTGCATCCCTACAATCTGACGACTCACCTTCCTCCGAGCTTCTCTGATCGTCGGATCTAAACCAGGAACGGAGTCAAGTTTCAGAAGCAGAGACATCAGAGTCTCGTTCATCCTCAGCCGTTCTTTCTCATCGCTTCTAATGGCGTCCACCGTTTCTTGCCGTTGGATCATACTCTGCACCCGATTCGCTTCCCGATTGACGGATGAGATTGTTTTGTATAGACTTCGGATCCTATAAGAACGGAAGCCAGACTGGATCCTCGCTGCGGCGGAAGCGTTAGTCTGGACGGTAGCTTTCGCCGCCGGAGATGGGATTTCAATCGGTATTTCTCTGGTCGTTGTAGGGGCAATATGGTCATTATAAAAAGTGTGGATAACGGTGGTGGAACTGGATGTTGTCGACGATGAGAACTCCCTTGAGCTTTTCATTTTTTTTTCACTTTTTTTTTTTTAGATACGGATGAGAATTTTTCTGACGGTGGTTCGTTATTGACTCAAATATAACTCGTGACTGTTAAAAATAAATAGTAATTTCTAAAGACCAATTATTGAAAGTTTTTGTGTATTTACCGACCGACCGTTACTAAAGGACCCAGTCCCACTCGATGATAATCACTTTCATATAAAAAAAAAGTTATTAAATTCCGTTGTCTTCTTTATAAAAGAAAGAGTCAATAACATATTACACCAATCTCGAGAAGACATTATTAATCGTATTCATACCCCCAAGTGTGTAACCTTGATCATGGAGATCTTTCTTTTCAACATTTTTCCTGTAAATCATCATTTTTTCTCTCTTAAGAATTCAGTGTTATAAAGCAAGTTTTTTTTTTATCAATGTGAGAAAGGTACATTAACATTACCAGCGAGAGCTCATCAAGGCAGAGAAGGTGCAATTCTCCCTGTGCATGTTCCAAACCCGACATTGTAACCATCTCCCTACACCGGTTCAATCATAACATCCGTAAACCGAAATGGCATACAACAAATTCATAAATGACAAACTAAGCAGAAACTGTGTTACTTAGCTAATACAAGATCCTTACCTTGCATAAACCTGAGAAGGTCACTTGATCTCCGTCTTGGAGAAACGTCTGAGTTGTTCCGTTAAGTGATAGAGGTTTCTGTCCATTCCAAGTTAACTCAAGTAGGCATCCATATGAATCTGGCTCCTGCGTTTATAATCAAAAGACAATGATCCTTCGCGTATTTTTTAATCATTACATGATAAAAGTAGACGAGAGAACCGGTTAGTAAAGAGTTTACGGGTCCGCTTATGGTTCCGGTTCCAAGTAGATCACCAGGCCTCAAGTTGCAACCGTTAATAGTATGGTGTGCAAGCTGCTGCGTTATTGTCCAATATCTGTCACAGATAAGTTGAGAAGAGTTGGAACCAAACTGGTTAATTATATGGAGGAATTAGAAAGGAACTCACAAGTTTTGGAAGTTGCTCTTTGTTACTACACAAGAATCATCTTGACCAGAAGGTTTAAGCTGAACCTATGAGAGGAGAAAACATGACGCTTATTTAAATTAAATCCTACCTACGTTGTAGAAGATAGCGAAAAAACTTGTGTAATATCAAATGCTACCTCCAAAGAGATGTTGTAATTTACAGATTCTTTCTCAGCCAGATATGGCAATGGAGGTGGATCCTACAACAAGCTTAAGCTAGTGAATCGATGATTCTGTGACACAAACAGAATATGACACCAAAGTACCAACCTGCTTGGGAGCTTGACAACCGAAAGGCTGAAGCGCATCTAAGGTAACAATCCAAGGGGATACCGTAGTCCCTACAACACAACAAAACAACATTCACTGAAGTTCTTTACCCAAATACTCCAACTATAGGAAATGAAATCAAACTAAATATCAAGCTAGAATACTAATTTCTCACCAAAACTCTTCCCCAGGAAAGGCCCAAGAGGCACATACTCCCACGCCTGAATATCTCTAGCTATAATAATATCAAACATTTCATAAAAACCGGTCATGCACGGTCAGGTTAAAGATGACTCAAAGAAAAGTAGAAAACTATCGTTAAGTGAGTACCACTCCAGTCATTCATCAGTACAAGACCAAATATATGATCGGCTGCGTTATTCACGTCAATAGGCTTTCCCAATTCATTTCCTGGACCAACCACAGCAGCCTGAATATCACATGAAAAAGAGGGGCTAAAATTAATTGTGGAGTTGTCGATGGTGGTATGCTTAACTAACACCAAATAGCATCAACTGAATCATTCTAAAACAAATACACATAACTGAGGCATAGGATGCTTACCATTTCAAGCTCAAAATCAAGTTTCTGCGAAGGTCCAAAATATGGTTCAGAGTTTCCTTGTGGATGTCCCTGACCTCTGAAAGAAAGAAAACCAAGCAAAGATGAAACTGGAATTAGCATTTCATTATTAATTTTTTACATGATATCTTACTATCCTCCAGTGTTTGTTTCAATGTAAGAATATCTTATAAAACCTCTGATAAATTAGGAACAACTATTTTTCTTACCAAAACATAAAACCTTGCATGATGCATGACTTCAAAGATGACACGTGAATTCTTAACAACCATTCTCAGTATAGTAACAAAAAGAACAGAAAATAAAAATCAATTTCCTAACCTTGGTCTAACAATGTCAGTCCCAGATATGACAATAGATGATGCTCGTCCATGATATGCAATGGGAAGACGAAACCTGAAGTCATGTAAAGACTCAGACTTTCGACAAGACCATTTCATGAAGAAACTCTCAGCTCAGAAGAAACATAAATGTACCAATTTGGGTTCATCGGATTCTGAGGCCCACGAAAGATAATCCCGCAGTTCTTCGCGTGATGCATAGATGCAAAGAAGTCTGTATAGTCCCCAATCACCATAGGAACAATCATTTCCACTTTACTCTGCAAATCCGCACCAAACAACAACGAACATTAGTAAAAATATCTTCAAACAATATCCCTCGCCTGTTTCAAGAACAATATTTTCATTACTAACCATCTCATAGAATGACTTCTTCCTCAAAACATCATTATCTCGTAAGATGGGTTCATTAGCTGCATCAAACCATACCAAAACCTTGAAGCCAAACAACAAACCCCCTCATAATCCAAATGAATCAATAGGATCAAACCAAGCATACATGATAAGACTCTTTGAAGCGTAGCACGCGCTTCCTTCCATGCAGGCCGTCCCATGGCCAAGAACCTATTCAAACTAGGCTGTAAACAGAGCACAGAAACTAAACATTAACAACAAAACAAATACACTAGAATCATTCTTGTTACTAAGTGTGAGCAATAAACTATACCAATCACATCACACACAACAATCATGCTTGCAAAATTTCAAAACCGTGAAGAGAAAATCTCAAACTATACCAGACAACTAATTAAAGCTAGAACAATTGATTCGAACGGGATTTGATTTTATTCAGCTAATAATTAATCGGTGACGCAATCCAGAGCTACTAAACTAGCTTAATCATGGAGCAAACTTGAGAAAACGATCAGATTCAAATTCCATATTTGAAATCAATCCACAGCAAAGTTCCTAGTAATCCGAGTTAATAGGAATCGAAAAAACGAACCTGAAGGAAGCAATCGGAGTCCTTAAGGATCGGACCATCGAAAAGTCCAGCTTCGGAGATCGCGGAGAGGTCCAGGACCAAATCGCCGATAGCAACAGCAGGACGGGGAGTGGAGTTTGATTCCAGCTTGAAGACACCATAAGGGAGATTCTGGATAGGGAAGTGCGAGTCTGGGCCAACATCGATGAATGACTTCAGCAACGCCATGGGACGATGAAGAGACTTAAAACAACGACGTATAATTCTCCGGCGATGTTTCTTAAGCTAATCCACAAATGCTCCAGTAGAGCAAGAGAGGGGACAGTTATTTCGAAAGTGGTAGGTATAGATTTTTTTGAGCTGCCGTTCTTGGGATGATGACTGTAAAGTTGACGTCATATTTACATTCACAAAATTACAGTTTTCAGTTAAATAACTCAATTTTAATTAGAGGTAAGAGGAATTTTTTTTTGTGAAATGATTTTGTATTTATTAATTATTTATACAGGACATCATAATAAGAAGAAATAAACTGACACTATATACTCCATTGCTGCTAATGCAGCTCTGTGTTAGGATAAAAAAGAGAACAAAATATCCAAGAGGAAAAAAAAATATGGAAAGAAAGATAATTCGAATGTCTTTTTTTGTTTAAATCAACAAAACACACAAATTAAAGTCTCGCAGCCAAAAGAATATAATTGTGAGTAGTCGTTAATGCATTTTTTTCTCAATGGTTTTGAAACTAGTAATAAGACGGAGGAGGAGGAGGAGACGCATCATAATAGACAGTTGGTGGAGACGGTGGTGGTGATGATGATGAGTATGAATATTCAGGAGTTGGTTCGTAACTTGGTGATGATTGTGGAGGATGGCCTTCGTTACACCTCTTTGGTGGCGGCGGAGACTGGCTTGGTGGATCGTAGTACTCAGTCGGTGGTGGAGGACTTGGTGTTTCCGACGGATAGTAAACCGGCGATGGTGGTGAAGGACTTGGTGTTTCCGACGGATAGTAAACCGGTGATGGTGGTGGAGGACTTGGTGTTACTGGTGGATAGTATACCGGTGATGGTGGTGGAGGGCTTTGTGTTACTGGTGGATAGTATACCGGTGATGGTGGTGGAGGACTTGGTGTTACTGGTGGATAGTAAACTGGTGATGGTGATGGACTTGGTGTTTCCGACGGATAGTAAACCGGTGATGGTGGTGGAGGACTTGGTGTTACTGGTGGATAGTAAACTGGTGATGGTGATGGACTTGGTGTTTCCGATGGATAGTAAACCGGTGATGGTGGTGGACTTGGTGTTACTGGTGGATAGTAAACAGGTGATGGTGGTGGAGGGCTTTGTGTTACTGGTGGGTAGTATAACGGTGATGGTGGTGGCGGGCTTTGTGTCACAGGTGCATAGTATACAACAGGCGGTGGCGGAGATGATTCAGGACACGGCGGTGACGGACTTGGAGGAGGTGGAGGTGGAGATGAGTATACGTAAGGTGGCGGCGGAGATGAGTATACATAAGGTGGTGGTGGTGGAGATGAGTATACATAAGGTGGAGGTGGAGGTGGAGAGGAGTATACGTAAGGTGGTGGTGGTGGAGATGAGTATACGTAAGGTGGTGGTGGTGGAGATGAGTATACGTAAGGCGGTGGTGGAGATGGTGATGGAGGTGGTGGTGGAGGGTAAGCTCTAACGGTAGGTGACATTTTGGAATAAGGAGGTGGTGGTGGAGGATATGCTTTGACAGAAGGTGACATCTTAGACGACGGTGGCGGTGGCGGAGAGTATTCTCTGACTGTAGGTGACATCTTGGACGATGGTGGTGGTGGTGGCGATGAGTACACGTAAATAGGTGGAGGAAGTGTCCGGACCTCAGGTGCCATTTTGAACGTCGGTGGTGGTGGAGAGAAGATGTTGTGACAACCAAACATACTACAATCAACAGGACGAGCAAGCAAAGATGAGCACTGTTTAGCCGATCTTTGACGAGCCAAACTTGTGAGACAGTTCATTGAGCCGTTCACCACCGCATCAGCTAACGAACTAGCTGCACATAAAGGAGGACGACCGGTGAAGAAGTTGGAAGAGAAAGTGAAGTTCTCAAGGTTAGAAAGCTGGCAGATACTTGGAGGAATAACTCCTGTGAAACCATTGTTAGCCACGTGAAGCTCTTCTAAGCTCTTCATGTTGCCGACACTAGATGGTAACGGACCACGTAGACGGTTTGAGCTAATGTCGAGAACCGTCACTTTCTTGAGGTTTCCGATCTGAGGAGGTAAACAACCGGTTAAGTTATCATTGGAGAGGATAAGCTCGTTGAGTGTCTTCCCCATTTGACCGATACTTCCGGGAATGCATCCTCCGAGATTGTTGTCCGCAAGAACCAAAGCGGAAACTGGAGAATTCCCCATGTTCTTGGGAATTCCAAACCGGAACCGATTATGGTTCAAGAATATAGCGTCAAGCTTTCTGTCGAAGAGCTTTGATGGGATCTTGCCTTCGAACTCGTTGTAACGGAGATCCAAGAACTTAAGGGAAGGTAAAGAGAGGACAACCTTAGGGAACTTACCGACGAATCGGTTGTTACTAAGATCAAGCTCGTAAAGAAGCTTCATGCGATTAAACGTGAGAGGGACTTCACCACAGAAACGGTTTGAGTTGAGATGAAAGAGAGCGAGATCAGAAAGGAGACCAAGCTCGGAAACCAAGTAACCAGCCATGTCAGCGTGGTTAAGGTCAATGCCTGCAACGACTCGTGTTTTCAAGTAGGAAGGAGAATGAGAATGAGCACAATAGATTCCATTGTAGGAACAAACATCTGAGCCTTTCCAATTAGCTGTGAAGTTGAAAGGGTCAGATAAGATTGCTTGTTTCCATGATTGGAGAGCAATGTAGGCTTGACGTAGCTTCGTGTTCTCGAACTTGAGACTCGGGTCTACTTTGATGTGAATCTCCAAGCCGCTTTCATCGTCTTCGTGATTTGCTTTGATCTGTAAGAGACAAATGGAGGAGAGCAATAGGAAGAAGAAGAAGTAGAGACGAAGAGGAGGAGGGAACACCATTTTTCTATGGGTCAAGAAACCCACTTTTACTAATTGTGACATCTAATAGCTCTATGCGTTCCATCTTTATAAAACAGTTTAGAAACTCCAAATTCGTATCTCTTTCTCTCTCTCTCCAATTTGTCTTCATTTTTTTTTTATACTGAATTTGTCAATTTGTGACATGTTTACACGTTGAGGAAAACGTAGATGATACCAAAAGAGCTGACCTTTGCGCGGAGATGAAACCATCGTCACTGATTTCCTCAAACTTGGATGCACGTTCCTAGAGATTCTCTGATTGTTAAAGAATAAAATAAACAGCCGTCAACGTTAAATCATACACAATTTTTAAATATGTTGATAACTCAAAATGACAATAATCCACGATCTACGAAAATAGAAGCGGTCAAAGAAAGACAAAACCTGCACCCACGACCAAATGGGAATAAAACTTGGACGCATGTCTGTCACAAAACGTGTATATTTATATCATCATTCCTTAGATCTTCCAGAGAGCATACCAAGTTCAATCCTATGATTAAGAGTTGTTCATCAGTTGGTAAGTCTTTCAAATGTGAGCAAACAAGTATACACTCAAGATCTATCTATCTTCTTTTTCGTTTGTAGAATAATCTGAATAGCGTGATCCTAAACCCTCTATTTTATTTTTTAATAAGTCGTGCATTCAATAAAGTTGAAAGAAAATCGAAAGATACACATTCGACATAAAATGAGGTGTCACGTTAAGGTTCGAACTTCCATGGCTAGATACCTCACTTTAGAGCAATGTGCTGGGGTAGTTAACTAAGCGTAGCTCATGTTCAAGTACTTTACCTCCTCTGTAGAATGATCCAAGGCCATGCATGGTTCCCTATATAGCAGAACCAACAATATCCAATATTAGTTAATGAACGTAGACATCGACAACAACAAAAAAAAAGAACTCCAATTCTAAAGCATGTGTAATTGAAGGAGTATCTCAAATATTCTCTAGAGATATATAATTTTTAAGGGTTGAAACAACAAAATCCAGCCACTGTAGATGGAATTAACTTAAGAACCCGTTGGTATTATCGTCAGATTAAATGTTTAGTCGGAAACGAAATGTTACTGCTTTTTAGATTTTGCAGACTTGAAGAAGAAGAAAGAACAAAACAAAAAAAACTAATAAAGGGAAAAAAATCTGAGCCCCTTGATGATTTCAATAATTCTTTAATTCTTTAAAGTTTCTTTTATGATTTCTTCGAGGAGGTGATCATATCAGCTCTTCATTTTATTTTTCTTTTCGTAATCCTTTGTTTGCGCTTTGTAAAACCCTAAGTTTCTTCTATGATGAATTTCGACAATCTGACCAACCAAAAGTATTGTTTTCAGAAAACTCAAAGCAATATCTGAGAACAAGGTTCAATTTTCTCTGTCGATTTTTCTTTCTGAATTCTCCCCCCTTAATTCTTTTGCAATTTGTTTTCTGCGTTTAAGTTTTCACGTCTCTTGGATTTTTTTAGGTATGCTTCGATTGTAGTGCGAATGATCCCACTTGGGCGTCGGTTACATACGGGATTTTTCTATGCATCGATTGTTCATCTGCCCATCGACATCTCGGTGTTCATATCAGCTTTGTCAGGTAAATTTTGGATTTTTCTAGGAGCACAGTCTTAATCCGGTTCTGTTGATTGTGGCTAGAGTTTGAGCTTTTTGATAGGTCAGTACTGTAAGTATAGCATTACAATAGGTTTCTTCACTTTATCTGTTATATGAGTTAAAAAAATACGATTATGTTGTAAGATATATGAGCATGGTTTCACAACTTTGGCTTCAGTTCTATTCCACCAGTTAGGCTGGTTGAAATTATCCAACCGTTGACTACATTAAATTTTCAAACTAGTTTCTTTGTCTTATTGGATGGAAAAACGCTAAATACGTTCTCAACGCTAAATACGCTCATGTGTTCTTCAAGCAACATGGATGGACAGATGCTGGCAGAATCGAGGCTCAGTACACATCAAGAGCTACTAATTTGTATAGGCAGATCCTTGCTAAGGAAGTTGCTGAAGCCATGGCGGAAGCATCTAATAACGACTTGCAATCTGGTGGTACGCAAGTGCTTAGCCATGTTGCTCCACCAAGTTCATCAAGCTCCAGCTCGTCGAAAGTTGGAGTAAGCCGTGTGTTTTAGTGTAACTAGAAAACAGAGGTAGCATAATATTAATCTTCTGACTAATTTTTATTTTTAGGTTGAAGAATCAGATGAAGCAAGAAATTTGTTTTCAAACGCCAAGTGCATATCCTCTGCTCAGTTTTTCAGTTTTTCGGGGATCAGAATAAATCTTCTCATCTTGAATCGAGAAAAATTACGTTCTTGACGAGTAGATTTGCTGCTATTATATATCAGTTTAAACTCTTCTTGCGATATCACGTTGATGAAAGTTTGATTTGACAGGTGAAGAACGATTTCTCACTAGTAGGGAACATAGTGGGCAAAGCCAAGGAGAAGCTTGGAACTTTGGCCTCCGCTATCTTCCGTGATGATAGACAAAAGTAAGATACAAGCCAGGTTGCTGGTTTCGGGCGTGGGAATTACGGGCTTAGGCCCAAAATCTCTTGGTATTTAAAAAAAAGATGAATTTAATTACTAATAAGATTCTTTGTATTTGTTTGTTTGGTTGGAATGGGCAGTGCACTCCCCGATAGACCGAGACATGATACGGTTATTTTTGGCCTCCGTAGGGATGTGACAGACCTGATGCAGAGGGTCCATAGCGAAGATGCTGATGCCATCCTTTTGCGCACCCGTTTTCCGATATGTCTACCCGAGTAAGTTCCACCACTCTCGGGTTCTTGAGCTTTTTAATTAAAACCCCTAATCGTTCTAGTTTTTTGTTTTCTTATTCTAGCAGATCTTTAGAGCAGAGGCTATCAGTGCCACCCATGACCCACAACTACTGGACATGGTTTATAACCTTCGAAACGATCTGTCGCACTTATTGGATGAGATATTTCACTGCATGCACGAAATAAATGATAAGATTCAGACTTCAGAAGACCGTATCATTTGGTGACAACATAATTATTGGTTGTCAATAAAAATTAGTCTTTTGAGCTTTTAAAAATGAACTGATTGGTTGTTAGGATATTTAAAATTTATTTACTAAAAGACGCAATTGAGACGTTACAGATCATGATCAACATAGATTTTAGAGTTATAAAAAGGATTTCGTTGGTTGATTAATTCATTAAGGAATGTAATCTGATTGTGTGGCACTAAACTGAGATGTGAGAACTAATCACTACGTATCAGCCCCAAACATTATTATTGACCACGGTGCTCAAACACATACTGCTAAGGACACGATTACGAGCAAGCAAGATTCATCTTCGCCGACTACGGTTTCAAGCCGGCCGGTGAAATTATCTCCGTAGTTTTGCAGGTTTCGGATTCACTTGGGCTTTAAAGATAGGTCCAAATTAGAAGTATATTATAATATAGGGCCCACAAAAATCGTTTCTCTTCAGAACCGAAAACATGGTGAAATTGTTTTGAATTTTTTTTTCTTGATAAATAATTTTGAGACTACTTAATATGTTTACCAAAAAAAAAAAAAAAAAAAAAAAAAAACTAATTTTGAGATCTTTGATGAACCAATCAGAACCAGAAACTAGTGCCATCACGTCACGTGAAATGGATAAGTTTATATCCGGATCAAGCATTACCGGTGGCAATTTAATATATTCAACTAATAATTGCATGACCATCTTAAAAATATGAAACACAAATGAACAAAGGGAAACCTTATATACATTGAATCTAGACAATGTTTTAGATTCGTTGAACTTAGACGTGTTTTGGGTTTACTCTACTTCTGTTTTCCGCGTCAGATGATTTCTGCCGAAGTAAAAAAATAAAAATAAATATCTAACCACAATTTAACTTGCTTGTAACGTGTGTCCACGCGCTACTGTGTAGCCGTGAGCTGCCTTTTATTGCTCCATGTCAGCATTTGGTAGTGGATAGAATTTTGTTACGGACGGTAGTAAAAAACTATTGGCGTCCGTTTAATAAATGTTTTTTAAAGTTAATGAGATGGGAAAACAGTAGATATTTAAATAGATCTAAACTTAAAAATGTAAATTAATTTAGTCAAAAAAGAGAAGAAATCTTTTATTTTGCTGAACCCATGCATCTCGTTTTCCTAAAGTTGATTAATTCACTATACTATTTATTGACTAACATTAATGTGTAATTAAAAAAAAAAATTAAATCTCGTTTGACAGCGAATGTATGTGGACGCAACGGTGGTAACAATTGAGATTCTAAAAATTAATCAGCCAACAGATCCCAAAACTGTAATTAATTTAACAGGGTTTAGAGTTTCTAGGTTACACAAAACGCCGTTAATAAAAAAAAAAACGCCGTTAATCCCTTTTCACCATTCTGTTGTCATTTTTTATCATTTTGTCGTTTACTCCGTCAAAAAGTCAAAGTTTCTATCAACACAATTAAAACATCACTGAATATATAATGTTCATGTATATAAATAGGGCATAAAGAAAAGGGCATAAAATGATAGAGATTAGGGGAAGATTTAACAGAACAGCGGCGGTTTTTGATGTTGCGGCGGCGCGTGCACGTCCTCCGTGCGATAACAGCAGCGGAAGCGACCACTCTCCAGAGGAAACAGCAGATCTTTGGGATCTGGTCGAATCATTTTTGGACAGGGAAGTGGAAGTTTTACCTGATGATGAGGTTCCCGAGGAAGGAAACGATGATAAATCGGAGGAGGATTACGAAGATGTGAAAGAGAGGTTACGGGAGATTCTTGAAAATCACGGAGGAGAAGAGCGGCGGAGAATAATGGATGAGACGGTAAATGCTAGTCGATTCGTGGGAGAGAAACGCCACTTTATGGCTTATCTACGTAACAAAGGTTTTGATGCAGGTAATAACAATGCTCTCTATTACTCATAAGTTTGTAGAAGGCTACATTGATTTGAGGGTTTATGTTAAGTTTGTTATATAAAATCTATAATATGTAGCTCAATTCCGTTTTGAATGATATTTTGTTGTATCGATCGACTCTTCTAAACCTTATTCCTTTTCTTAATTTAACCGAGTAGTTTGATTTTATTTTATTTTTGCTGATATAATGTTTTATCTATTGCAATTTGCAAACAAAATTAAGCTTTACAAATCAGGTTTGGTTTAAGAAAACCATTGAGAAAGAAGTTTGATCTTGAAATTGGATATTGCTTATTTTGTCTAAAAGGATAACACATGTGAGCTTTGGATTGATTGGTCTTTGATTCTTATAGAAAGTTCTTGGCTAGTATAAGCATTATTTCCCATATACACAATATACCATGCCGTGACATATAAACTAATCACAATTAGGATAGAGGTATGAATGTTGTAACTTAATACCCTAGCATCTAAAATTGAGTGAGATGTTTTATTTTATTGTTTGATAATTAACTTAAGTAAGATGTTGATGAAATACTACTAGGTTGGATCTCATATTCTCATTATATTGTAATATTCAAATTTTGTTTGCATATATATAATACCATAATGGATATACATATGATGGGGTTTATAATTTATACATATAAACTGAAATGAAAAGAATAATCTATGTATAGGTCTCTGCAAGTCCCGGTGGGAGAAATTTGGTAAGAACACGGCCGGGAAATACGAATACGTTGACGTTAAGGAAGGAGATAGGAACCGTTTTATAGTCGAGACAAATCTCGCCGGAGAGTTTGAGATTGCTCGGCCGACGACAAGATACCTCTCACTCTTAGCTCAACTGCCACGTGTCTTTGTGGGAACACCTCAGGAGCTGAAACAGCTCGTGAGGATCATGTGCTTTGAGATCAGACGGTCGATGAAGCAAGCAGAGATTCAGGTGCCGCCGTGGAGGAGGAACGGTTATATGCAAGCTAAGTGGTTCGGTCACTATAAACGAACCACTAACGAAGTGGTGAGTAGGGTTAAGAACTGTGGCTGTGAACCGCGTTTCGGGTTTGAGGAATCGGTTAAAACGAAGATGTTGAATGGTTTTAAGGAGGAAGAGAAGAAGAGGAATGGTTTAAAGATTGGTCAGCTTACAGTGGCTTTCACGGGCAGTGGGATGGGGTTGTAATAGTTTATAACGAAGTATAGGGCTCTTAGAGTCGATTATTTAGAGTTTTGTATTATCCTGTAAATATAGATAAGTTCTGGGGGTTAGAGAAGCAACTATCCATAAAGTTTTTGTTTGGCTAGCAACTTATTTAAAGTTGTAGTGGTCGAGTCTATATTACTTTGTTTATGCAACATTTTAAAATGGGGGTTGTTTCACTTTCGGCCCGTTATATTATTGGCCCGGTTCTATTAGATTCTTGTCCTCACGATCACATATCAATACTACTTCCGATTTTTTGAGTGAACATAATAAAAGTGATCATAATAAAATATGAAAGGCTTAATTGGTATCATAAATATATTAATCAAAGGTAAAAAGTAAAAACCGATTAATCGTCTAAATCCCAAAATGTTTATAATATTTGATTTGACTATTTTTTTAACCGAATCGATAAAAATCAAAATAGTCGAATAGTTTTAGCCTAAACCAAGTTTTACCATTAAACAAAGTTTAGGCGGTGGAGTTTTAGAAGGGAGACAATACCGAAACAAACAAAACCTAATAAACCCTTTCGCTCTTTAATTAAAAGTCTTCAATAACATCTTCTTCTTCAATAAGGCCTTTCTCTCTCTCTGTCTCTCATTATCTCTCTTCCACAGTAAAACTATGAAGAAGCTCTACAGAAAAGGAACCGTACATCCCTCGCCGCAGGTAAAATCCGACGACCACGTTCTCCGTCTCCTTCCCGTCGCTATATTCTCACTAGTGGCGGTTCTCTCACCGGAAGACCGTGAAGTTCTTGCTTATCTCATATCAACTGCTTCTTCCTCCGGCGACCGTAACCCTACCTCTCGCCTGAATAAGACCAAACCCCACCAAAAAACTCATTTCGATAATCACTCTCCTCTCTTTCACTGCGACTGTTTTAGCTGCTACACAAGTTATTGGGTCAGATGGGACTCATCACCAAGTCGTCAGCTCATTCATGAAATCATCGACGCTTTCGAAGATAGCTTGGAGAATAAGACTAAGAATAAGAAGAAGATTAATGGAAAGAAAGATAGAAGAAAGCGTTCAGACAAATCTTCACTTTTCCCTAGTTCTAGCTTTGTTGCTACGGATGATTCGGAGAATCCGAGTCGACTCGGTGAGTCAATTGCTGATTCATTTCTATGTTCGAGTTCGAGCGAGTTGGTTGATAGTGGTGGTTGCAATGACGGTTTCGAGCCAACGGAAGAGTTCTGTGATGGTGGTGAAGAGGCGGAGAAGGGAAGTGTTAGGAGATTTGTGAGTTTCATTGGTGAGAAAGTTTTTGGTGTTTGGGGATAAGAAAATTTTGCTTAGAAAAGTACAAGAAATAAGAAGCTAGAAATGTTTTTTTTTATAAATATGATTATGGTTTAGTCACTTCGATGATCTCTGTAGGCCAAAATGTTAGATTACCCTAAAGTTTTCATGTGTAAACATTAATTGTGTTTATAATGCGACAACAATATCATTGTATTATAACACCTCCATTATATATGGAAGCAGTTAAGTATAAATGCACGTATTTAATACGTTTAAACGTAGTGTACTCAATGCTCAATCCGTCAAGATTAAATTATTAATCCTCTTTTAAGCACAAAATAAAGTAGAATTACTAACTAGACATATGTAATTGGTTATTAATCGTCTTTTACTATGATGCTATGCTTTGATGGAGGCTTTTACTTAGAATATTGATTAATATATGTGTATGCTACAATAGAGTATATTATTTCGGGTCCAAATATAACTTTAGCGCTGCCCACCACCACAGCCATTTTTATGCTTCCCATGAATTGTTGTTGTCACATTATTTGTCTGTACATTTTTGCCCTCAGTCTCATCCCTTTCATCAAACCGTAAAGTCTCTAAACCTTCCATTCCTCGGAATGCATATCCTCAATTGAAATGGAATATAAAAGAATAATCATTTTAGAACTTTTTTGAAGACGTGTCAATCGAATTGTGTTTAGATTTCTCACTTCTCGGTTCTTATCAGGTCGTATACTTCTTTTACTATAGTCCGACTGATATCATTTTGATTCGGACTACATATGTTTTGTAAAGTCTTTATATTACATATAAATGGACCATTCAAGAAACATTTGTCTTAGAATTTTGAGTAAAAATGCCAATCTTTTCATCAAACTACAAATACTCGGCAATTCTCAAAGCAAAAGTAGTTGGTCTTAAAAAAACAGTTTTTCTCTTTCAAGTATTTATTTGTAAGTTGTATATATGTGACTCATTTAGTTGGTAAGGACCGGATCAGAGTGGATTTTTGACAAATGAGCTCTTTTCCACAATAAATGAATAAATACCTTTCAGTTGCTTAATTAATAATTATACTCCGGTTTTTGTTCTAAATTTCAGTTAAACATCTATTTGTTTAGGTAATCAAGGTTCTAATTTGGTAATCCTTGATATGGTGTTTTTTTAGTTATTTGGGATTTCTTGCAACTTGGAGAATAATAATACTGGACCCCATTACCTTATCTTCAACGTAATTTTTTGTTTTCCTCGTTTGGTTTTGTCGAATCCAATTCTAAACTAGTAAAGAAAAATAAAATGTGAACAATGCCAAACGTGCAATGACGGTGTTGCTGGGTCGGTAGGATTTTATCTCATTTGCAGCATTTACACAGATTATAAGCTATGAATTTTAATTTACCTTCAAATGAATAATCCAATCCAAAAAGCTTAAACTACCTAAAGTATTCAAAAGTGATCTGATCATCATTCTTGTGTCTCTGGTAATGGTTTGTAACAACGAGAAAATAAATAATTTAATTTTTTTTTCAGACAAAACGAGGGAACTAAATCCTCGAAATACGGATTTTTCAGCATCGGGTTTGACAAAATAATAAAAAAATAGAAAAAGGAGACATAATGGCTCTGGTCTCGGTGTAACACTTTAGTCACATTTCTCAAAGATAAGTATTTTAGTTTAGTTATATACTAGTAAGGTTCATTATATCTGTAACTGAATTGAACAATTTTGAAACTAACTATACGTCTTCTAGTCGACTTGTTTAAATTTTACAGTAATAAAATAAATTGGAGTTGAGACTCTACACTATCCCAACTGTAGTGATTAACAGTGACCAAATGCACACAGCCCACATATAAAACTGTTTCAGTCAGCAAGACAATTTCAGATAATTTTTACAGTCGAACTATTAACAATTTAGCATGCACACATATATTGATGTTTCTTTTTGCTATTCTCTAAAATATATGATGTCAGAGGAAAATTGTCATCAGTGATCGGTCATATTAATGTCAGACGAAATAATGTCATCACTACTGAGGCGTGTTTCAGAGGTTTTATTCCACTAGATTTTCAACTCAAAAAGTCAACGAAACGGCTTCTTCGAATTTGGCTTAGACTTTTCGGAGAATGAAAACCTAAAAAGAATATTGAAGCAAGTATTATTGACGAATAAATCATTAGTAATTAGGAATTGGAGCCTCTGATGAGATCCTCTTTAACTGTTTCACTACTCAAAGTTTTATATTTTAATTTTCGTTAACAGAAACAAACGAAAATGGATAGCTTTTTAATCAATCTTAAGTGTATGTCAACACCACCAAGTCCCTAACTTAATAAGTTCGGATGGTGACAACATAAAACGCGATATATAGAATAAACGGATCGAACATACCAAACCTGATTTTGATAGGGCCTTTCATATTTCAAGAAACCCAACTGACCCGAGCCCCATCAAGATATACATACTAACATGGCTATTAAATAATTTATTTCTTAAGTAGTATAATTTTATTTTACTTCAGTTTTATTTCATCTTTTTATTAAAAAGTTACATAATTGTTTGATAAATTAATGTAGTCACAATACACAACTTACTGTTGCCAATGTTCTTAACTTCTTATCAGTCTCAAAATTAGAACTAATTTTGGTCTCTGTTCGAGTTCGAACTAATTTTTCATAAATTTTATTTTATCTTCATGTAAGGTATACAATCTAAATTTGTCGAATAATCAGTCTCAAAATTCGAACTAATATTAGTATTCATACAATCTTCAAAAATATTTGAGGAAGCGGATTGGGTCCACCAGGCCACACTTTGAAGTATTTCTATCTTTTCTGTGCATTTGTAATAGTAATTTTTCTAAGCATAATTCATAAACATTTGCCCAGTTGATTCTCATATCTTAGGTCCACTGATTTGACTAAACTAAGTTAAATTAAAGGGAGTAATAACTCACAAAATCCAATATCCTAAACGAGATCCAAATCAAGAATTAAAAAAGAAATCTAACACAAACACGAATCATCCAATCGGATATAATAAGATCGAACAAAACAATAGGCTTTTTTTTGAAAAGGTGAATGCGTCAGTCATCTGAATATTTTCCACACGGATAACTAAATATCCAATCGGATCAAAGTGAAGAAATAATAAAATTGATATTCATCATTCGCATTTTCCCAATTAAATAAAATTTACCAAAAAAAACCATAGTTTTAAAAACGAAGATGTGGACAAGCAACAATCAGATCGTTAACCAAAAAAACAGAACGACTGAAACGATATATCTCGGCCAAATCGCTATCCCTCGCCGGTTCATTAAGGACTTAGAGACACCGTTACTCTCTCTCGCCCGATTTTAAGAACCCCAAGGTTTTTTCATTTATCAAATCAAATCCAAAACATTTATATTTAGAAATCAAAAAGCTTTAAACAATAAAAGAAAACTGAAGATTCATCGATTATTAGAGACCAACGGAAACATAATACTAAAATGTAGTAGGTATCGTAAAGATTGGATTTGGTCTCAGAGAGGTATTTATAGTATGATACAGACGGATGCCCTAGTTTTTTAGTTTTGGGCCTTTGGGCTGGAATATAACTAGGCCCAATTAGGGTAACCTTCTAGCTGATCGGAAAGGTTTGACTCATCAAAAATGAAAACGCTGGTCCCCTGAATCCAACGGTTGAGAAGAGATCTTACGTTGTTGAAAGTGTCTAGGGTTTCTAGTTTCTTCGACAGTTTCCTCATCTTTTACCACTTTCAGCTTCTTAGTAATAATAATCTCTGACTCTGTCTTTGTTTGAGTTTCCTCCATCTTCGATTCATCTTCATTTTCTGAGCATCTATATATCATCTTCGTGTTTCGATTTTGCCTTCAATTTGAGATTTTGGTTTAGTTTTGAATCGGGAATTGGGGAGATTTGAAATGGGGAAATCTGGAGGGAGGAAGAAGAAGAGTGGTGGCGGTGGTGGTGGTGTTGTTAACGGTGGTTCAAACCAGGCTGAGAACACAGGTTCATCTAAACCAATTGTTAACGGTGGAGTTGATTTCGATGCTTCGATATTTCTGAAACGAGCTCATGAACTGAAAGAAGAAGGGAACAAGAAGTTTCAAGGCAAAGACTTTGTTGGAGCTCTTGAGCAATACTCTAATGGGCTTAAGCTAATTCCCAAGAATCATCTAGACAGAGCTGTGTTTCATAGCAATCGTGCTGCTTGTTTGATGCAGATGAAGCCAGTTGACTACGATAACGTGATTGCTGAATGTACTATGGCACTTAAGGTTCAACCTGGTTTTACTAGAGCACTTCTTAGAAGAGCTAGAGCTTTTGAAGCTGTAGGGAAATATGAATTGGCTGTACAAGATGTGAATTTGTTATTAGGAGCTGACCCGAATCATAAGGATGCTACTGAGATGTCTCGTCGGTTAATGATGGCTGGTTCAGGTCCTCAGAGTCGACCTTCACCAGCTGCTCTTGGTGCTTCAGCTGCTCTTGGTGGTCCTGTTAATGGACTTGGTCCTTGTTTGCCTTCTCGACCAGTTCACAAAAAGGTAGCTTCTTCTTCTTCTTCTTCTTCTACTTCACCTGTTGGGTCTATTGCCACTAGTAAGGTCGTTGTTGAACGGCAACAGATGAGTCCTGTAATAGAGAATGGTTCTCAGAGTAAGACTCAGATGCCAAAAATTGTGTTGAAACCATTGATTGATTCTTCTAAAGGTACTATGATGAAGGCAGAGTCTGTGGCAGTTGTGACTCAAGAGAAGAGAATTCGGTGGAGGCCATTGAAGTTTGTTTATGATCATGATATACGGTTGAGTCAGATGCCTGTGAATTGTGGGTTTAAGGTATTGAGGGAAATTGTAAGGAGTCGTTTTCCGTCTTCGAAGTCGGTGTTGATTAAGTATAAGGACAATGATGGAGATTTGGTAACTGTAACCTCCACTGCTGAGCTAAGATTGGCAGAATCTGTTGCTGATGGTCTTCTGACAAAAGAACCTGAATCTGATAAATCTGATTCTGTTGGTATGTTGAGATTGCATGTTGTTGATGTTAGTCCTGAGCAGGAGCCACCTTTGCCTGAGGAAGAAGAAGAAGAGGAGGAAGTGGAAGAGAAGGCTGTTGAAGAAGAAATCATATCACCTCCAGCTGAATCAGTATCTGAAACAGAGATAAGCAATGAGAAGTCAGATAAGGAGAAAGCATCTTCTTCTGAAGATCCTGAGATGAAGGAACTGGAGATGGATGATTGGTTATTTGATTTTGCTCAGCTTTTCCGGTCTAATGTGGGGATTGACCCTGATGCTCATGTAGACTTACATGAGCTGGGGATGGAGCTTTGCTCTGAGGCGCTAGAAGAAACTGTAACTAGCGAAGAAGCTCAGCCGCTTTTCGAGAAAGCTGCAGCGAAATTCCAAGAAGTGGCTGCTTTAGCCTTCTTCAACTGGGGTAATGTGCATATGTGCGCTGCGAGAAAGCGGATTCCGTTGGAAGAGTCCGCTGAAAAGGAAAAGGTAGCGGGACAGCTTCAGACTGCTTATGAATGGGTGAAGGAGAGATACAATTTGGCTAAGGATAAGTACGAGCACGCCTTATCAATCAAACCTGACTTTTATGAGGGTTTGCTTGCTTTAGGGCAGCAACAATTTGAGATGGCAAAGCTACATTGGTCTTTCGCATTGGCGCAGAAGCTGGATTTATCGGAATGGGATTCAACAGAGACATTAAAGCTATTCGATAGTGCAGAAGAGAAGATGAAAGCTGCTACTGAGATGTGGGAGAAGCTTGAAGAAGAGAGGATGAATGATCTGAAAAACCCGAATTCGAACAAGAAAGATGAAGTTTCTAAGAGAAGAAAGAAACAAGGAGATGGAGAAAACGGGGAGGCTTCAGAAGCTGTTACAGCAGCGGAAGCAGCAGAGCAAGCGATTGCCATGAGATCGCAGATCCATCTATTCTGGGGAAACATGTTATTTGAAAGATCACAAGTGGAATGCAAAATCGGTGTAGATGGTTGGAAGACAAATCTTGACTCGGCAGTCGAAAGATTCAAACTTGCGGGTGCTTCTGAAACTGATATATCTACTGTTGTCAAGAACCACTGTTCCAACGAAGCAGCTGCAGCAGAAGGAGATGAGAAGAAGGTAACTGAATCGTGAAACTCTTATCAAATGAAACTTAATCGATCCCGGGAGCTAAACCAAATGATTCTAGTGTCATGATCAATGGCTGCAAATTTGGAATTTGCTAAACATGGAAGGTATGTTTCTGCTCCTTGCGCACATGGGATAAGCTGGAGCCTTGTGATGATTTCACTTGAATTGGTTTGTTTTCTAATTAAGTTATAAACATGTGATCGTTATTTTTTTTTGTTGTGTGGCTTTTTGGAACTTACTTATCTAATGATCAAAGTTATTTACTTTATAATGTTTCGAAGGATTTTGATTTTATAATTGTTATAGTACTTATCCTTTGATAACAAAACTGACAAAGGAGAACATATGAGCAAGTTGACTCAGGGAAATGAAGACTGAACAAACTAGTTGTGTAAGAGAAGAGAATAAAACAACAAGAAGCAAAACTCAGTCATCTTATCTTATAGATATTTTTAATCATAAAATAATCGACTCTTGGTTATTGTAACTTCAAGATGTATACTTTAGTTACCACACAATTATTGCAATAATACTCCCACACTTAGCACACCACATATTCATCAGTGATCACAACTACTCACTTAGCTCTTAATTCTACTAACATTGATCCCATTCCTTGAACTCTTTTTTACTTATTGACATCACCCACGCATATTCAAACCTATTTTGTTATCTTCTCATCTTGTTTTCGCCTTCATAAAAAATTCCATATCCATTTAGAATGTCTTGAAGGTGGCCACCGGATTCAACTCAGCGGTAGCTGCAACATTCTTCATCGCCTCAAACCGTGGCTCCTTGGGCTGAAACTTGAGTCCTGCATAGAGCTTCATGTAGTCATCAAACACAAAGCTCGGGTATTTCGAGTCTTTATCTACCAGAGATGGTGCTGGAGATATCTCAGCATCGCTTCCAGGGTTGTAAAACGACGCGATAGACATCCTGTTTCCTTCTTTTTGGGTCATCACACGGTGCATTACGCTCTTGTACCTACCGTTTGTTATCACCTACGCACATTTCGACAAAAAAAAAAGATAAGGTTGTTGGTTAAGTGATAACATCTAATGCTTTCCCAAGTTGGATAATAATACCTCAAGTTGGTCACCAAGGTTGATAACAATAGAATGCTTGAGAGGAGGAACATCAACCCAATCACCATCTTTGAGAAGCTCAAGACCACTGACCTTATCATCTTGAAATAACAAGATGAGGCCTCCTGCATCTGTGTGAGCCCTAAGTCCTTTGATCAGCTCTGGTTTAGGACATGGTGGATAGTTGCTAACCTTTGTTCCAAAAGTAGGACCCTTTGGCCCATGAAACATCTTCTTCAAGAACCCTTTCTCTAACCCAAGATTTTCACACAACAAATCCAATAGCTCTTCTGCTAGCTTCTCTATATTCTTCCCAAAATCCTTCATCGCCGGTCTGTCAAGAGATATGGAAAGCAAATCAATGGGTTTTCTAAGATTGTAAGATGTGACTTAAGGCTTAATCATTTTTTGTTGTGTGTGTACCGGTATTCATTTGACATATCAGGGATGTCGTTGAGATTAGAGTGAGGGAGATGGTGGAGGAAAAAAGTGCTTTCCCAATCAACATCTTCGACATCAGTCTCAAGAGTATCTAAACCTCTGGAACGAAGCATTTCTTTGAACTTTTGTTCCATATGTTTCTTGTAGTGTTCCTTTGTCATCCTCTCAATGTTGTCCATTAGATCATATGGTAGTCCATGGTTCAACAGCTGAATTTACAAAACAGAACTACTAATGTCTCATATTTCAAAAATATGTAAGGAAAAAACTATATTTGCTATTTCTAAATGGAAAAAAAAAAAAGAACGAGTCAAGGGGACAAGAACCTCAAAGAAGCCCCAGTTTTGACAAGCATCGTCGATCAAAGCCATGGTTTGGTCTCTCTCTTCACCATTGAGCTTAGCCAAGTCTATAACTGGAAACTTAATGTTCTTCTCCATCTCTCTCTCTTAAACTCTCTGTTTAAATTTGAAACTTAGTGTTTTTGATTCTTTATGATGATAAATGTGTGAGTTAAGGGGTTGGGAGAGGGTCACTTTTTTATAGGCGCAAATAATAAAACAAACATCTTATTTTTAAAAATAAGAAATACTACGTAAAAGGATAGATAAGTATGATAGTTCAAAAGGTTTACATAATTGTGTCATTCTGACAAAGTTGCTAAATATTAAATTTGTTTTTCTTATTAGAAAAGAAAAAGAGTGTGTGGAAGTTGTATATGAGTGTGTGCAACATAATTGGTGGGGCTCTACTCTATTTCTTTTGAGATGGGAAAAATAAAAAAAGTTGGTGTTTTCATTTGGATCTCTAATTGGGCAATTCTATTGGTTGTTTCTTTTGCTGTTTACATGAATAAATTGTTCGTAGGGATTACAAGGGTTGTTGTACAAGCAAGAGAAAGACTCGATAACCTTTTCTCTTGTGCTTTGTGGAATCATGAAATAATGAAAGTATTGAATTTTTAAACTTAATAACTAGGTCTTTTACCCATTTATTAATTTGTTTAATATGTTTTTGTATTTAAATAATTTTATATGTAATCAGAATATTGTCTAATATTTTATTTTGGTTTATTTTAATTATATACGTTTTTTTAATGATAGAAAAATAAACTTAATGTAAAATGAGGACTTGAAGAATAATTTTATTTAAATCATATTGAAATATGATATATCATTTTTAATATAAAGTTAGGATTGCTTGTCTTTGTAATGTTTGCATATGTAATATTTAAAACATATTGAAATATGTCTTACAGTTGATTTCTACTTGATTGCATTAAAAATTTAGGATCAACAACCACAATTTGACCATCATCATCATAGGAAAATATTGTTCCACTTATGGGTGCATTTTCATGTTCAACACTTACCAATCATGCTGCAAAACTTGCTTCTAAATCATTCGGTCTTATATTTTGTTTTAGAGCAAAAACTTTGCAAGAATCCCACAAGTATGATTGTATTATTGATTTTTGCGGGTGTAATTAATTTTTGCGAATCATTTACTTTCTCGATGAGATTTATATGTTTTCCGAAATAGAAATGAAGACTAATCTGAAAATTTTGTCTCCAATATCTCCAACAACTTGAATATATGAAAACATACTCAGGTAAACATATTAGAAAGTTTTGAATAAAGAACTCAAGAATATCAAGAATATTAAGAATCATCATGTTAGGATACAACTGCTCTTCTTTTAGCTATCCTGGAGATGAAAATAATTAATAAATAAAGGGTTATAACATATGATGCTAGTAAACTCTCTTCTGAATGATGCTGGACAGTCGTTGAATCCATGTATTCCTATGTTAAAATGTGTAAAAGGTAAAACAAATATTTTTAAAATTTTTGAAATATTGAACCATTTTTTCCCAAATTGGTGGAAAACCAAATAAAGTAATGAAATTTCATGGAAGATTTTGCATATGTTAATGTAATTTAAGGATCAATAAATTTGTACTTCTTTTTCGATCAAAAATATTCCTATGTCTAGTTCTTTCTAACAATTAAGGTATACTTTTAAGTATTGATGCATTTTTCAACAGCAAATGTGGTAACGTTAAAAAAAAGGATATAGTTATACAAATTTATGTACAACACCAATACAATTTGTTTTACAGTATTATTTAAAAAATCAGTAACACACCAAACTCTTTCAACGTTTAGATATTCTCAATTAAATTGTTCTCTCCACAACATTTTGTCGTCTCATAGTGAATATATATTACCTAAAGGAATAAGAGTTTGAATACAATTGATGTAAAGGCAATGAGAGTTTTTATGGGCAAAAGAAATTTAAAAGGCAGGATGAAAATAAGAAGAGCAACATAGAATTGAGTTTGGATCTATAAGTAGGTGAACCATATGGACAGAAGCCCACAACAGTCTTTATGGTATCATTGAGGAAGAAGTGTAGCACAAATATTCTTATCTATCTGATGGAACAGAGTTTTCGGAGAGATATAGATGTTGTTATGTAAGATTGTTGATTGCAAGGCCAGTCACTTGAGCGTTGGGGAAACATGACCAGATCAAGATGAGAGCCAACTTATCAATATGGATCATTCAAAAAAAGTTCGGCTATGTTGCCGAAGCTGATGCAGAACCTCTTCTCAGTATTCGCAATGAAGAAATAAATAATCCATAATCTCAAAATCGATACTACAGAGGCAACAACAATCTTCAACATTCATTCCAAACAAATTTAGACCAGGAACAATTGGAGCTAGAGGTATTAAAAGCTCCCAGGAAAACTGATTCCGTTTTCTTCCATTGCTCACACTAAACCTTCCCTCTTCTAATCTGAGCTTCCATGATGTCCATGCACGTTGCGGTTTCCACTATTTTTCCGTTTCACTCTTAGACTATGAAGCTCAATTGCCTTCTTCATTATATTTCCTCTCACCTCCATTAATTCCAAATCAAGTTTTGCGAAGCTATCTTCTTTATTCTTATCAATTAACTGTTTGCACAAACCTTCGATTTCAAATTTGGTTGTCTTCAATTCTTCTGCTAACTTGGATACTTTCTGTGAATATTTAAGTTTAACCTCCTATGTTTGTTAGTAAGAGCTTCTTATGCAATGTGCTCTGTATAATAGTTTCTCCTGTTTCTTATTTCTTCCACAAAGTTTAAATAACATCTACAAATCAAAGAAACATATTGATTCTGTTATTCAGTTAAATAGTGATTGTTATTCAGTATAGAGGATGAAAAATAGATCAAATAACATAATCATTGAATAGCTAACTTTAAATGATAACAAAGAACTATGTAACAACATTGATTCTACTAATTTGGTTCATTATAATCACACCAAATTTTTGTTTTACTGCATTTGTGTTTTACCGGTGAGAATCATTTTGCTCTCTCAACCTCTCCAACAGATTTCTTACCAATGACAAAATTGAGAAATAACCAAAAGATGCATTAATTTTTAATTATTTACATAAAGATTTAGATCTACGTTGAGTATACCTCTCCAGCAAGTTTCTTACCAATGGCCCAATGGAAAAATAACCAAAAGATGCATTAAAATTTCATTATTTATGGAAAGATTTAGATATACGTTGAGTATGCCTTTAGCAATGAGTTATGGGATCTAACCTTTGAGAACTCATACGAAGATTCTTTTATCAAGCTATCATATATCTCTTGTAAAAGTAGAGAAAAACATAACTCCACTCATCAATCTATCGGCAACGTAATTAAATACGCGTTTGGATGAATTGGGATGAAAGAGATAGTTGGGTGATATGTCAACATAAACTCTAAAAGTTGGTCTCTCCGTAAACAACATCTAATACAACTATAACAAAATTGTTAAGAGCAACAAAAAAAAAATACCAATCGTTGTGAACAAGGGGTAACGTCACCAGAATGAGATGATATACTAAGTCACATATGTAGCTGCAACATTGAGATGATGAGCATAAAAAGATATCTAGAAAGAAATATAACACACAGTTAAATACATGCTGATAAATTATTTGTTTCAAACAATTTATGGAACACACTAATAAAACAACTAAACACAAAACTAAGCAAATCAAGAAGCAAAACATAAATCAAACATAAGAAATGAGATATAGAATTATGAAAGTAAACAGTTTTAGGTTCAAGATTTTTAGTATTATAAATGGTTTAGGGTATTGAATAAAATTAGAAATATTATCTATAAGCAATATAATTAGGAAAGAAAATATTTTATTATTATTATTCATTAATAAGCAATTAATTTATAATTTCCTTATATACTAAAATCATTATTTGAAGTAATTTATATTATATTATTTTTTATTTGGGTGATGATTTTCGTTAAGTTTTTTTGGAAGATATCAATTTAATGCTAAATCTCATTGAGAAAACGAAAGAGACATGAGAAATAATTACACTTGCAATAATGAAGTGAATATTTTTAGTAAAAATCTATACTATATAAATCAGGATTTAGAAATATTATGCGACCAATTTTCTTTATTTTAAAGACCAATATTTACAAAAAATATTATAGAATGTCTTAATTAATTATTAGAAAAATATGAAGTTATGAAGCTATGAAATATATATATTTTTATTATTTATTAATAAAAAATTAATTCATAATTCTTTTATATACGAACCTCATGATTTTGAGTAATTTCTATAATTTTGTTGCTTATTTTTTCTTTTTAAGTTTTTGGCAGAAATCAATTTTTCTCTTTTAGTTTTTGGTAGAATCCAAGTTTTTTTTTTTTTTAGTTTTTGGCAAGTTATCGTCATAATTTATGTTAAATGCTGACGTGAACCAATAATATAGAGTTTTTTAAATCCTATGTGGACGGTCTAAGAGCACTATAACTTTAACTTTTATATAGTATAGATCTTTTACCCACTATACGCATCAATCTATTGGCAGAGTGATTGAATACACGTTTAGAAGAACTGGGATGAAACATATAATTGGGTGATATGTCAACAAAAACTCTAATAGTCGGTCTCTTCGTAAACAACATCTAATACAACTATAACTATAACAAATTTGTTAAGAGCAACATAAGAAGTAAATAAATACCAATAGTTGTGAGCAAGGGGCAACGTCACCAGAATGAGTTGATGTGTCTAAGTCACATAGGTACATAGATCGCTGCAACATTGAGATGATGAACATGCATAAAACGATATCCAGAAAGAAATATAATACACAAGTAGATACATACTGATAAATTATTTGTTTCAAACAATTTATGAAACACACTAATCAAACAACTAAACATAAAACTAAGCAAATCAAGAAGCAAAACAGAAATCAAACATAAAAAATGGGATATAAAGTTATGAAAGTAAACGGTTTTATGTTCAAAGTTTTCAATATTTTAAACGATTTAGGATATTGAATAAGAATTATAAGTATTATCTATAAGAAATATAATTAGGAAATAAAATATTTTTATTATTATTATTCATTAATAAGCAATTAATTCATAATTTTTTTCTATACTAAAATCATTATATAGAGTTATTTATATTATTTTATTGCTTATTTTGGGTGATAATTTTCCTTTTAAGTTTTTTTGGCAGATATCAATTTTATGCTAAATCTCATTGAGAAAAAAAGAGTCATGAGAAATAATTACACTTGCCATAATTAAATAAATATTTTTAGTAAAAATCTATACTATATAAATAGGGATTTATAAATATTATGCGATTAATGTTTTTTATTTTAAAGACTAATGTTTTTAAAAAAATATTAAATAATGTCTTAATTAATTATTAGGAAAATATGAAGTTATGAAAATATTTTTTTTATTATTATTCATCAATAAGAAATTAAGTCATAATTCTCTTATATATGAAAATAAAACTCATGATTTTGAGTAATTTCTATTATTTTGTTGCTTATTTTGGTGATGATTTTCCTTTTAAGTTTTTGACAGAAATAAAAAATTTCTCTTTTAGTTTTTGGCAAAAACAAAGTTTTTTTTTTAATTTTTGGCAAGTTATAGTCATAATTTATGTTAAATGCTGACGTGGACCAATAGTATCTGATTTTTTAAATCCTATGTGGATGACCTAAGAGTACTATAACTTCAACTTTTATATAGTATAGATTAATAATATGCGGTATGAAAACGGTGTTATTATATTTTTCATCAAATTATGGAAATAACAAAAGGGAATATAAATGATTTTGGTCCTTCTGAATTATAAATAAACTTGGTTAATTTTGGGAAGAAAATAGATAAACTTGACCAGTCTTCTGCCAAATTAACTTGATCATCTTCTTTGTCAAACTTGATCATTAATGAGGTTGTTTCTTCGATAATATCGGTTGGCCTTGGCCACCTAATTACAATAAGTTATCTTTGGATTCCTCCATAATAGGGAAACAAAGATCCCGATCCATATCTTTAACAAATCAATTATAAGAACTTTAATCAGATATTTGGTAAGAAAAGTATACAAACTATTTTATATATATATTTTATATATACAACTTATTTAGTTATAGAATATTCCCAAACTCACTAAGAAGTTAAAACATAAAAAAAATAAGTTTGAAATGATAAAAAATAAGTCCTCTCTTTTATTTTATGTAACTAAAAATAGTAAAAAATGTTATTAATTAAGTTCAACTTGTCATAATATAATACTTTGTACCAAAAAAGATAAGTCATAACTCATAAGTGACAAGAAAATAAATCAATCTCTATCTTTCTCGTATCTTCTAAAATACATTGACAACAGAAAAAAATGTTCGTAGAAAGACTTCGGTCTGTTGCTAACTTGCTACTGCTACCTACTTCTCCTTTGGTGATCTTAGCCCCCATGCGAGCTTGTTATTTATTTTTAACAATTTTAAAAGTAATTTTCACAAGTTTTACAAACTATAACTTGATAATCTGTTATATCCATGAAATTCATGGACCATCAACTTGAAACAAATGTTTTTGTATACGGAAGCACATTAATTGAAGGTGAACAATTGAGGCTTCAATGTTTCTTCTTTGCATATCTTGAATTATTTATTTGGTGAATGTAATAACTTATGGGTTTAACTTTACATACTTTTTTCTTTCTTTCTTGAATTAGAGTACACTAATGCTTTTTCTTTAAATATCACACTAATTTCATTATGATCAAATACATTGTACGTGGCTGTCTTATTTGTGTCTCTACGCATGTGTGCGTAGTCGTATGAATCGTGATACATGTCGCATTATAAGATCAGCCGTGATAGTCATAGAAATTTCGTAAATGAAAACGTATAGAAAAAGTCTTCCGAGTTATATAAAGCATGTTGTGGACATGATATATAAACCAAATGTTGATGGAAAGTACAAACTATAGAAGGATCTAGAAGATCAACAATATTATTGTCAATATTATGTAATTATGATATATGTAATTACATAATATTCTTATATCGTAATTACATAATATTGACAATAATATTGTTGATCTTCTAGATCCTTCTATACAAACTAAATTGAGTTTAACTACAAATATTAAATCCAGTTTGTTTTGTTAATTTTTTTTTCAAATCAAATTAACTAAATCCGGTTTTGCTTGATTAAAAATGTGTTTACATGTCATAAAATTGTGATATATGTATGTATACATTCAAACGTTACCAAATTAACCAAGTATGGTTGTTGCTTGTTATATTAAAAAACATATTGGAACACTAATTATAATAATTTGAGTGTCCTCAAAAGATATATATTTTACGTCGGTCGTCGTTGCAATGAAAACAATAAATGTAAGTCGCTAATGAAATTTCTATCCAACTACTATTATTTTCATATTGATAATAATAAATGTAGTTCAATTGACTTTTCATTGATGGTTGCCTAAATAAGAATAAGTCAAGTTGACTTTTGAAGAAGGAAAATACTGAGGAAAAAAGGTCAGTCGTCTCCTATTAGACTTAAGGGCGAAGAGAAGTGTATATACATAGATTCATGTAATTAACAACAAAGTTACGAAGACGAAGATCATCAATCAAAGATGAGTGATAAAGCTGAGAGATTTTCTTTTGATTACCGGAGCATTAGAGAGACCGCTTGCAATGCCACCGCCGGAGCCGCAGCCGGTGAGTTCGATTATATTTTCAATCTTTAATGTTTACAAGTTTTTGTTAGCTGCAAAAAAAATTATGTATTAATTTGTTGGAATTTTTAGGGGTAATTGCGGGAACTTTCGTGTGTCCATTGGATGTGATCAAAGTAAGGTTACAGGTTCATGGTCTCCCTCTGACTCCAATATCGGGACGTCAAAGAGGTACCGAAATGTAGAATAATATTTTAGCTTGTATTATTTAGTTTCCTGTTTGGTTTGTTTAGTTTAAGGTAATTTATATTGTTATCGAGTTTGGACCAAATTTTATCTGTTTTGGAGAAGTTTTTGTTTGCTTCAATGTGTTTCTTGGGTTAGGTTTTAGGTAAATATTGTGAAATTTCATGGAATTCTATTTAGATTTTATGTTTCTTGATACTAAATATGTGAAATTTACTATATTAATTATTTGAAAAAAACAGTTGACAGCTAATGGCATAGAGTTCATATTTTTATATAGTAAATAAAACATTCTTTGTGCAATATAAATATATTTTTAACCTATTCGCGTTGGTTTAGTGGTAAAGAAAGCTGTATAAGTGGTTCTCCGCCCTGGATTTACGTGAACTGGCCATCCAATCCGCAGTTAAATGTGCGAAAAGGAAACTGGACCTAAGAGTCTCCAAACTAACAAAAAATATTTTTTTTTTGTCTATTCTTGAAAAAATTACACTATTGTTCTTGTAACTTCTATGTAAAAAGTTATGATGTGATATTTTATCTTAACCGGAAACGTTGCTTTTTAATATTATGAGATGTTTGTTTGCTATTGTGAAATGAGATTCTTAACAAATACCAAACTAGTTAATCAAAACAAAAAAAAAATACCGAACTAAACTCTAAACTTATTTTGAGATTATATATCTAAATTTTGTGATTCCATAAACTTGTGGTATATAAGTATAATTTAATAACTTGGGAATAAAAAAAATAACTCACGAGATCTAAAATACCTTATTTTCTTAAATTAAACTACAAAATATGTTTTTTTTCCTTTACAACTAGATAATCTGTTTAATCATATCCTTGTTCTTGCTAAAGAATCAGTTTAATCATAATTAAGGTACCGTGATCATTAGAAGTCTTCATAATATAGTGAAGAATGAAGGTGTTAAGGGAATGTTTAGAGGGCTTTCACCAACCATCATTGCTCTCCTTCCCAACTGGGCTGTAAGTATAATTGAATTTCAATCTCATCTGCCTTATAAATATAATCTTTCCGATCGTAACCTACATTATATTGCTACCATGCACAGGTCTATTTCTCAGTTTATGGGAAGCTAAGAGATGTGCTTCAGTCGAATGGTTGGTTCTCATTATTTAGTACAATCTATGTATCCAATTATATATCAGCATACCTTAGATAATGTAGTTTAATTAGTTATAGCTTAATTACCATCTTTTGGATTTTAAAAATTTTCAAATTCTTCTTATAGATGGCAAACTTAGTATTGGGGCAAACGTGATAGCTTCTGCAATTGCTGGAGCCTCCACTACTATTGCAACTAATCCACTTTGGGTTGTCCATACAAGATTAGTAGTAAGTTTGCTCCTTTGGTTTCTTATAAGTTGCTTTGGTTTTTTTTTTTTTTTTTTTTTTTTTTTTGTTAAATTTGCTTTTGGTTTTATTACATATCATGGATTTTAGTTACCAATGTTTTTTAATACTTTGATCAGACGTAAGGAATGAGGCCAAATGTGGTACCTTACCAAACCGTATTATCTGCATTTGGCAGAATTTACTATGAAGAAGGATTACGAGGATTGTACAGGTAAGTATTTCTTTCGAATGAAATTGAAAACTCATTTTTGAGTAGTAAAAATGTCAAACCTGACTATCAATAATTTGGTACTAATGTTAAAAATTTTGTTGTATTAATTGGTTTTGTTTCAACAGTGGCCTTGTGCCTTCTTTGATGGGGGTAAGCCATGTGGCTATCCAGTTTCCAGTATATGAAATGATCAAGCAATACATGGCAGACAAGGGTGAATAAAAACATGATTTTCCACTTGAATTTATGAAAGATTATACTATATTATCGATCGTCTCATCATATATTAATCATAGCTACTTGTACAACTTCTCAGGTAATACATCAGTGGAGACGTTGAGCCCTGGAAATACTGCTGTTGCCTCTTCAGTTTCGAAAATAATTGCCTCTGTGATGACTTATCCTCACGAGGTCTCTTTCTCTTCTTCTGCTATATTGTTTCCTTCAATCTCACTTAATTATATTAGTGGTTGGTAAAAATTTTTAATTCCCATTTATACGTTCCAAAGAATATGAAATTTGCAAAGCAAAGCATTTATACTACTTAAGTTCACTACCTTGTCTGAATAGAAAAAAAAAAACAGATCCTGTGAAATTAAATAAATCAGAATATTTGCAATGCTATACACAATATATATATAACTATCAATTTGGTATGTGTAATTTTATGAAGGTAATAAGGTCAAAGCTTCAAGAACAAAGACAAGTAAAAAACGTTGAAGGACAATATTCAGGAGTCGTCGACTGCATCAAGAAAGTATATAAGAGAGAAGGAGTCCCTGGATTCTACCGAGGTTGTGCCACTAACCTATTGAGGACAACTCCTCAAGGAGTTATTACATTTACAAGCTATGAGATGATAAATCGATATCTTCGGAAAATAGCTTTGCCAGAGAAAACATAGCTTAAGTCATAAAAAGACAATTATTTGGGGTTAGAGACAATATTCAAATTTAATCAGATCAAACACTTTACCTCGATGAAACAAAAAAAACAATGTTTCCTACAACAAGATATTTTCTTTCATACTCTTTCTGTTTTATTTTATTTGACTTTTCAAGTTTTTAGGCAAATAATTGAATTTATTGAGCTTTAATTTGTTTCATTGGTTGATTTATTTAAATTAAATTTAAAATTAGGTTTTCAAAATAGAAAAAAGAAAAGAAAATTATATATATAATGTGAGAGTTTTCTCTCCTCTTAGGCTGTCCACATCATCACCAAGTAGTTAATCTTAAGATTAAATTTATCTAACACTTATATTTAATTAATATATCATTTAAACTATCATATATATGACTAAAAATAAAAATAAATCAATATAAAAAGGTAATGATGTGTAATCAAAGTAACTTATTAATGACAACTATATGTATTCAAAAGTTAAATTTTTACGTTCTTTAATTAGGGTGAAAAAACAAAAATTCTATTTAAACAAAAACATTAAATTAATTTTTTTTGGCACTTTGCTCTTCTCAAAATTTTATCCCTTCACTTGATTCATGGTTTACCTCTCTCAACGGCAATATTACCGGTTACCTTGTCGTGAGTCATGTAAATGCTGAGAACCAACCGGTTTTGTTGTTTCGTCACGATTTTAGCCAACTAGTATTTAGTTTTTTTTTTTTTACTCGGCTCAGTGCTCACTGTGATCTTATTTGGCAAGGCATTGATATGTTCTTTTTGACTGTTTTGTAAAAGATTTGACGTTGAGGCGACGGTTTCATTGTAAAATCTAGTAAATACTATAATTTGTTGGTGTAAACAATATGTGTAATCAATCAATTTAAATGAGAAGTCGTACGGCCCATGCAATAAGATTGGGCCTTTCAACTACAATATCTGAGCGCGGGCCGATATATACGATATCTCTAAAATACCCTTTGCCTTTTAGGATGAGTAAATGATCCATTGACTAATATGCCCTTAAGTCAGAGTATATATTCACACCAACCCCCAATGCGGAGACCTCGAAGTGAACTCCATTAACGCTATAAACTCAAGGAGGGAAGGAAATTAGGTTCGAAAGAAGCAACAGAGTTAGGTGAAAAGCTAAAAAATCCACAAGCAATGGCCCCTGCTCTTGCCGTTAATCGAGATCTTGTCACCGTAACTCCGGATAATGCTCCGGCCAAAGGACGTGCTTCGGTTTACAGCGAAGTTCAGTCTAGCCGTATTAACAACGCTCTTCCTTTGCCTTCTGTACTCAAAGGAGCTTTCAAAATCGTCGATGGTCCCGCTAGTTCCGCCGCCGGGAATCCAGGTGAGGACTAGGGATTTGAGTTTTTTTTTTTTTATCCGTCTGATCTGGTGATCTTCGATTTGTGTATCGCTTCCTTGATCTAGATCTTGTTAGTTTGGTGAGAAATTTGAGGAACTTAATTATTCGTGAAACTAAATCGAATTCGTTTTATTAGTTTAATTGCGATTTTGCTTTAGTATTTAACTGTGACTCTCGAGGAGTGTGAGAGTTCACTTACAGATCTGTGGTCTATAGACTTGTATAAGAGTTCCGGAGGATTTAGTGTTGATTTATACGATTTCAGATGAGATAACGAAGTTGTTTCCGGGTCTATATGGTCAGCCATCTGTAGCAGTGGTTCCAGATCAGAATGCAGCTACATCGGGACAGAAATTGAAGATCGGTGTTGTTCTCTCCGGAGGTCAGGCACCTGGTGGGCACAATGTCATATCTGGATTGTTTGGTAAGGGTTTTATTTTTATGTCAAATGATGTTTTTCGTTTATTTTAGCTGACATTGCCATTCTTGATTTGTAAATTTTTGTTTCGGTGTTAGATTACCTGCAAGAGCGTACGAAAGGAAGTACATTTTACGGGTTCAAGGGTGGTCCAGCTGGTATCATGAAATGCAAATATGTTGAGTTGAATGCAGAATATATTCAGCCTTACAGGAACCAGGTACTTGGGCTAGTTTATGGATCCTTCACATAAGCTTTGTGATTGATTGGGATTTAAGAACTGCATCATCATTTTGAACTATGATGGTCCACATCTAGTGGAGCATTAGTCCTCAGTTGAATGTGCTTGATTTTTTTTTGTGTCGATGTGGTTATAATTCTCTTTCGGTCTCAACAGGGTGGTTTCGACATGATCTGCAGTGGAAGAGACAAGATTGAGACACCTGAGCAGGTTAAATATTTTTTTGTAGTTTATAGAGATTATTACTGCTTCCATATCCTATTTCTTGCAGTGGGTAACTGTAAATGCCTCACATGTGCAGTTTAAACAAGCTGAAGAAACAGCAAAGAAGCTAGATTTGGATGGATTGGTGGTTATTGGTGGAGATGACTCCAACACCAATGCTTGCCTCCTTGCTGAAAACTTCAGGTAAAGCTGGCAGTGGAATATTTTTATATCTGTTGTTGAAACTTATTTATCTTAGATTAAAAGTGTTGTTCTTGAATGTCCATGTGAACAGAATCTTTAATGATTTGCTGATTCAGCATTTGACTTATTTCTTTACTTGTATAATTAGGAGTAAGAACTTGAAAACCAGAGTCATTGGGTGCCCTAAGACCATTGATGGTGATTTGAAATGCAAAGAGGTGCCCACAAGTTTTGGGTTTGATACAGCTTGCAAGGTGAGTTTCCGGTTTGATCAATTTTATTTAGACTTTCTAAAATAGCTCTCCCTACATTAAATGTTACATTGTTACATGACTAATGGTATGTGGTTGATTCTAAGCCTATTAAAACATTATATTGCTTCTGCAGATTTACTCTGAAATGATTGGAAATGTCATGATTGATGCAAGGTCAACTGGAAAATACTATCATTGTAAGTAATTGGGTAAACAAAAATTCTTGAAGTTGCATCATTTCTGTTGTTTACTGATGCCTGCAATGTTGTATCATATTTTCATTGCAGTTGTACGACTTATGGGTCGTGCTGCTTCCCACATTACGCTTGAGTGTGCTTTACAAACTCACCCAAACATTACAGTTATTGGAGAAGAGGTACATTCTTGTTCGACTTCAATTTAACCCAAAGATATTTGAATCTTATAGATGATTGGATTAGACTGCATATCCGATTCATTTTGGTGACACTTTTCCATTGAAGCAAATAATCTAGTTCAGTATGGAGTTATTGGTTCAGAGAGATCTCACACATGCCTAAGTAGAGCAGTCTATATTTACTCAGCTTTGATCTGGAAATATCCTTTTGTAGGTTTCTGCCCAGAAGCAGACTTTGAAGAATGTCACAGACTACATGGTGGATGTTATCTGCAAACGTGCTGAACTTGGTTACAACTACGGTGTCATTCTGATTCCAGAAGGTCTGATCGACTTTATTCCTGAGGTGCGTTTTCGCGTAACAAAATAGTAGTTACCACATACCACTTTCAAGCTGATTAATATGACTGTTCTTAACTGATGACAACTATTCTGTTTTTACTTCTAAGGTCCAAGAGCTGATCGCAGAACTGAACGAAATTCTGGCGAATGAGGTTGTCGATGAAAATGGACTGTGGAAAAAAAAGCTCACCGAGCAATCTGTGAAGCTGTTTGATCTTTTGCCTGAAGCTATTCAAGAACAGCTGATGCTTGAGAGAGACCCACACGGAAATGTCCAGGTAATGATTATGGTCCTGTTGCCTCATACTAAATTCCCACCAAGATGCAGTTAGTTTAATCTCTCATGGATCATTTAATAAAACATTTTTCCTCGTCTTGATAGGTGGCCAAGATTGAGACTGAGAAGATGCTTATTCAAATGGTTGAAACTGAATTGGAGAAAAGAAAGCAAGCTGGTGCATACAAGGGACAATTCATGGGACAGTCTCATTTCTTCGGGTACTTTTTCTCATTTTGTTCTTTCAGTGAACCAAATCCCTATATACAGCTGCATATTAGATTTACTCAGTGTGAAGAAAACAAACTCAATTTATTATTGTTTTTACGATGTGTATACAGGTATGAAGGAAGATGCGGTTTGCCTACAAATTTTGATGCCACATACTGTTATGCACTCGGTTATGGCGCTGGAGTACTCCTCAACAGTGGGAAAACAGGACTGATTTCTTCGGTTTGTACTCCATTATCCACTTAAATCAGTTTTCCCTCTGTTAATCAAAATAGCCTTTGGTAAACTAGTTTGTGCTTAGAATGAGATGAGTAAACTTATTGGCGCAGGTCGGGAACTTGGCTGCTCCTGTGGAAGACTGGACAGTAGGTGGGACTGCTCTGACAGCCTTGATGGATGTCGAAAGGAGACACGGTATGAAAATTTCACATTTAAGCTTTACTAAGACACATTTTGAAATGTAGATATATATATATATATATATAAGCATCTGAGTTGAATTCTACTTGCAGGTAAGTTCAAGCCTGTGATCAAGAAAGCAATGGTAGAACTTGAAGGTGACCCTTTGATTCCTTATCTTCTCATAGTTATTGATGCGGCAGTTAAATGGTCTCTCACTGAGTGTGTTTTATTGGAATCTGCAGGTGCACCGTTTAAGAAATTTGCATCGTTGCGTGAGGAATGGGCATTGAATAACCGATACATCAGCCCAGGTTCGTTGCAATTTTTTTTGTTGTAAACAAAACCATCTTATGTTTCGGATTCTTATCGTTGTCGACTTGCAGGTCCAATCCAATTCACGGGACCTGGTTCTGACGCTCTCAGCCACACTCTACTTCTCGAACTCGGGGCTCAATAATCTCTCGATTAACCACCATGCCTTAGCTTTTCTTGGATTTTTACATTCTGTCTTGTTTTATCTTTGAATGGTGAATCAGACGTCTACGTACCATTTCGGTTGTGTTTATTTCTCTCTTGTTTTTCTTCCTAAACATTATAAGATAATTATATTAAAATATGAAGTTCCCAAGTCGGGAGTGATTATAAGAAATTTAATACATAGTTCTTTCTGGTTCTATTTGGAAAATCTTAACAAACTGGAATCACATTAAAATAGTTGTGATTTAAAGCCAACTTTTCTTTAATCGCATTAAAAGAAATACATAATGCTGGTAGCTACTTTCTAGAGATACCGTCAAGGTCACATACACTATTTATTTCATTTTCAAATTAAAATAGACTTACTAGATTGCTTTGTTAATGGGCATTCGATTATACTTATTTGCTATTTCGAAAGCGAAATAACACTTAACTTTATATTTATAGCAAAACTGTTTGTAGATACTAACATCAAGAACGTGTATAGTTAAGAAATTGAACATTTTATTAAAAATCAAGAGGATGTTTCTGTTAATAGATAAACTATAGGGAGAAAGTATTACATTTTACAGCTTTGGTTTAAAACTAAACTAAGGTTAAACGTTAATGATGTACGAAATTTAGAAGGAAGAAAATAACAGAATCACTAAAAAATTCAGACAATCTCTGTCTGTCACTATCTTCGTTAAATTCGGCAAAGCTTTCGCGCTCTTATTTATGGCAATTCTTTCATCCTTTAGTTTTGGTATCTCTCTCCTTTCGTCGATTGAGACACAGAGAGGAGAGAGAGAGACCGAGAAAAGAAGGGGACTTTTGTTTGATCAATGGGACAAGAAGAGAGACCTGACGACGAAGAGAAACCAGAGTCACGTGATCTTCGGTTCTACGGAGGAGATCTACCGCCTCTTCTCGGCCCGATCCGGCTCTCAGCATTTTCCGGAGACCCGAATCTGAAACAAACCATTAATAAGCGAGGGAAGAAGAAGAGAATGCGAGCTTGGCATGAGAGAAGCACGGCTAAAACAGCCATCGGCGTTATCTTGATTTTAGGTTTCTTCTTCCTCTTGAATTGGTCTATGCTCTGTCGCCTTCACGAAGGTCGAGTCTGGCTTCGAAGAGGACTCTCTAAGAATCTTAACGCCAAACGATTATTTGCACAGGTCAATTACTTATGTTTCTTGTCTTGTTTCTTTTTTACTTGTGCTTGAAAATATTCATTGATCTAAACTTGTTTTGTGAAATAGAATGAAGAGCGTAAAAAGTATGGCAAACCAAAGAGGAAATATAATGGAACATATGGTAGAATGTTGAGTTTGGCTGCTCAGGCTTTGGCAGAGGTGAATATATATCTATTTATCAAAACCAATCTAATCCTTCCTTTCAAGTTGCATGGTACTTACTGTAATGGTATTTGATTGAAGCAGAACAAACTTGAGCCACAAGACTTATGGGAAGAGCCTAAAAAGCAAGCTTTGGCTTGGAAGCCTTGTGCTGATCAACGTTCTTGGGCTCCTAACGGTTTGTCGCTGTTTCTCGAATTGGATTAAACCTTGTTTCCCTATGGAGTTTGATTTTCCTGGTTTTTTTAGATGGCAACAATGGATATATTATGGTAACTGCAAACGGAGGGATTAATCAACAAAGAGTTGCTGTAAGTTTGTCTTCTCCTTATCACTCAATTCAATTTGTGTCTTTGAATCTTTCTCAATTGACTATAATAACCATTGGATATATTTTTACAGGTATGTAACATCGTTGTTGTAGCTCGGTTGCTCAATGCGACTCTTGTCATTCCCAAATTCATGTTAAGTGATGTTTGGACAGATGCAAGGTAACTATTGTAAGCTCCCACTTCTCTCTCGATCTCTAATCATTTTCGAGTCAAATTAATAAACAAAGATTCCAATCTTTACATTTTTAACAATTGTGTTGAACTTTGATACTTCATAGTCAGTTCGGAGATATCTACCAAGAGAAACATTTTATCAATTATTTGTCTCCCGATATTCGGATAGTAAAGAAACTACCAAATAATCTTCAATCTTTGGATCTTGAAGCTATCGGCAGCGTCGTGAGTTTTAACATTCTCCCTCAAATCTCGATACGGAGAGTCTCATCTTTTCTTCTCTTTTTGTTCATGTTTTGTCACTTTTATCTCTTAAGGTGACAGATATGGATGTGATGAAAGAAGCCAAATTAGACTTCTATATGAATCAAATTCTCCCTATAGTACTCAAAAACAGAGTTATCCATTTTATTGGATTCGGAAATCGCTTAGCCTTTGATCCAGTACCATCTGAGTTACAGGTAGATATTTTCTTCACTCCTCTGCATTTTCTATCTCTTATTGTAGCTTCTTTGATCTAACCATTTCTGGAAGTAGAGGCTTCGTTGCAGATGTAACTTTCACGCACTAAACTTTGTCCCAAGAATACAAGAAACTGCCGCGTTAATGGTGAAGAGATTACGCGGCAGAGGATCTTACCTTGCACCACTTGATATGCATCTCCTCGGTCTAGAATCATCTTCCTTAATCTTCGACGATGAAACTGATCCTTCTGCGCAGAAGAAGGCATCTTCTTCGAAGTACCTTGCTCTGCATCTACGGTTTGAAATCGACATGGTGGCTCATTCTCTTTGTTACTTTGGAGGAGGCGAAACAGAACAGAAAGAGTTGGATACTTACCGCCAAAAGCACTTTCCATCTCTTTCAACTTTAACCAAAACAAAAAAGTTTGTTTCTTTTTACTTCACACTCACGCTTCCTCTTCATTGTTTGTCGAATCTAAACCTAAATTGCTCTGTTATTTTTTTCGCTTTTCTTTTCAGATTTCCATCTCCTGATACTTTGAGAACTGAAGGACTTTGTCCGTTAACACCTGAAGAAGCCGTGCTTATGCTCGCGGCTCTGGGCTTTAACCGCGAAACCCGAGTTTTCGTAGCTGGTGCAAATATATACGGAGGATCAAAACGGTTAGCCGCGTTAACGAGCTTATACCCTAATCTAGTCACCAAAGAGATATTACTAACGAAATTTGAGTTACAACCATTCAAGAACTTTTCATCTCAGGTAATACAAAAAAAAACAAAACGTTTCTATTTTGCTTGAATGTTAGACTACAGTTTCAAATCTTAAGTAAAAAAAATAAACGATTTGAGATTTTTGGTTATGTTTTCCTTTGGTGTATATGTAGCTAGCGGCTTTAGATTTCATTGCTTGTGCTGCGGCAGATGCTTTTGCGATGACGGATTCAGGGAGTCAGTTATCGTCTCTTGTATCGGGTTATCGGATTTATTACGGAGGTGGGAAAATGCCGACGATAAGACCGAACAAACGGAGACTATCGGACATATTGTTGAAGAACAATACGATAGAGTGGAACATGTTTGAGCAGAGAGTGAGAAAAGCGATTAGACAAACAAAACATGTTTTCGCTAGACCTATTGGACGCAGCGTTTACCGTTACCCACGATGTAAAGAATGTATGTGTCATGATCAATAAAATTGTTGACTTTACTTTTTTTTTTGTTACTACCCGGTTTTGGTTCGGTTTATTGAGATGGTTTAAAATTATCATACTCCGGTATTGTAATAACACCTTTAGTTGAGTTTTACAAGGATTTTTGACCAAATCAAACAAGAAAAAGGGTTCTCTAGATTAGGTCATCGATTAACATGAACAAACCCAAGAGAAGAAGGAAAAAAAACAATAGACATAATAAAAGCAAGTCTTGATTCAACTAAATTCTGATTAGTAAAAGCCACCTCTAAGAGCAAGAACAAGATGAATATAAGAACCAGCTTCAATGCTGTAATGTTTAACGGTTTGGTCATCAGCAACTTGTTTGCCAGCGTAGATGAGTCTTTGTTGCATCGGAGGAATGCCTTCTTTCTCTTCGAGTAGTTCCTTAATCTTATCCATTGTGTCCATTGGATCAATCTCAATCATTATTTCTTTTCCTGTTAAAGTTTCCACTTTGATCTCCATTCTCGCTTATCTTTTCTCTCTCAATCTGATTCAGCCTTGTCTTTTGTGTGTTGTGTTATGTCTAGTCTGATTCAGCCTTGCCTTGTGTGTGTGTGTGTGTGTGTGTATATATCCAGCGATAGTTAGAATCATTGAGTGATTTGGAATAAAACCCACCGACGAGAGGTAAGTTTTGATATTTCCTTTTTTGGAAAGAAATTGAATTAAAGTTTTAAGCCTTGAAGGATATTGAGATAACTCGTAATTGGAATTGGATTATGATGTACTTACCCTATCTTTTGATAATGATGTCTTTAGCCTAATCACTATCTTTTTACGAGTGTTATCCTTATATAGTCCTTATAAAGTTATAATGTATAAATACCAATTTCTGTGAATGTCAATACACAAGATTTCCACAAACTATCTCAAATTTTTTTGGATAATTTCCTTTTTAAGAACAGGAAATTTCAAAATAAATCCACAGTTTTTTTTAACATATTTTAGACTTTTAGTAGATTTGACAGGATCATAATTCATAAGCTCAAATATTTACCGTTTCACACACGCTCTTGTTACCAAACGCTGTCGTTCAGCATTCCCGCTTCCCCTGATTTCAAAAATTAACGTTTCTTTGTGATTTTAATATTTAATTGGATCGTCGTGTAGTCACGCTCGAGCTTCGGCGCGTGTCACTCTTTAAGAGCTTGTACAATAGATAAGCCACGTGGCACGTACGCGAAGTTCATCGTTGCCGCCCCACGTGGCACTTGCCGCAGCTAGCTGATTTCGGGGATCAAATATAATAATGATTAATGACTACTTAAGTGGGGATTAATTACTATTCACTCATTATCTTTATACAGTATTTCATATGACCCCATATATTATCATTGCAATTCGGTTTATTTTTGAACTTCTCACATTTTCAGAAACACCAGTCTTTAATTTCAAAAATACCACGTTTCGGAACGGTTTTTAGACAAAACTTTAATTACGATTATAAACTAACCATATTTTCTATTGTGCATACAAGAATAGGATATCTTACCTATACCTTTAATAGATTTCTTTAAACAATACGTTAAATAATAACAAGATGAATGTGTAACAATAAAAGACTAAAAGTGAACTTGAAGCTTTACAGCAAAAAAAATGGAGTGAATTTAAAGCAAACTTAAATTTGTCAATAATAGTGATTGATAATGAAATAAAACGTTCAGTACTTACTATGAAGAAAGATCCAGAGACTCTCTCTATAAGCGGATCAACGTCACCTTATTATTCACCCGAGCAAAGAAAAAAACAAGTTTTATGTTCTCAAAGATTAAAAAAAAAAAAAAACTTTTTCTTCTTTCCTCTGTATTCCTCGTCCGTGTTCTTTCAGTGTTTTACACAGCAAAAGAACAAAAAAAAACCGTACAACGTCTCTATTTTATTCTTCCTTTTTTTTTCTTCTTAAAATTCATGTGCAAATCAAAATACTAAGCACCGATCTCTCTCTGTTTTCTAAAGAGTTGGAGAATAATTTTCAAGCTTCTGTCTGAAGAATAAAACAGTGTCGTTTAAGCAATGGTCTTAAGTTGTTTTTTAAGTTTGAATAAGTCTCATTTTCCTGTGATGTAAGAGATGAAAGTAGTGCAGCTCATTTTTAGTTGCATTAGAATCGGTCAATCTGTTTCAAGTTGTAAAAGTCTATTTAAATACTTATTTTGTTCTGAGTTCAATAAGAGAATCGAAGCATTCAGATCAAGCTTTGTTTCTCTGTTTTTTCTGGGTTTTTTCAATTACAAAATAACACTGTCAAGGAGTGACAATCCGAATAATCCCTTTGATTAGGTTTGTCTTTAGATTTCTTTTTCATTTTTCACCTTCAATTTTTATATAATAGTTAGATTGCTTCTGCAGAAGGTTTAGGAAAAGGGCATTTCGTTGTCAAACAGAGACGTTAGACGTTATGTTACTGTTCTATTAAAGCAAAATATGATCTGGGTTTTGGGTCTCTTAGAGATTTTGATCAAAGAGTTACACTAATCAGTTCTTAAATGCACTAATTTCTCTATCAAGATTTATTAGTATAGATTTTATATATATTTTCTCTTTTTTTTTATTAATTAGTAGTAAGAGGAATAGGCAAATGAGTTGGAACAAAAGATATCTATATATATATATATATATTTTTTTTTTTTTATGAAAGGTTTAACAAGAGAATGATTAAGGACTGATATTTAAATGTAGAGATAATATTTTATCTTTTTGGAATACTGTGAAAATCTTTTCTACTTTAACAATTTCCCTTTTTTTTACAGGTTTTCTAAATTTCCTATATAGAAAACAATATAACTAATTCTTCCTGCTTTATATAACACGCCATTTGAATGAATTTAGGGATGAATGGATATATTTTTGTAGGTGAAGCGTTTGATTTCAAAGGGGTTTGAATAAATGTTTGCAGGTGAAGAAGCATTTGATATCAAAGGAGATATATATAGATTTGATAGATCAGTAAAAAGAGTTAGGAAAAGATGGCAACACTAGCAGACATTGGAGTAGCAGCAACAATCAACATAATCACTGCCATCATCTTCCTTTTGGCATTTGTAATCTTGAGAATTCAACCTTTCAACGATAGGGTTTATTTCCCTAAATGGTATCTTAAAGGTATTAGAAGCAGTCCTTTGCATTCAGGTGCTCTTGTGAGCAAGTTTGTCAATTTAAACTTAGGCTCCTACCTACGGTTCTTGAACTGGATGCCCGCGGCTTTAAAGATGCCCGAGCCTGAGCTTATTGACCATGCTGGATTGGATTCTGCTGTCTACTTGAGGATTTACTTGATTGGGTACTAATGTTTTGTAATTTGCTTGTTAAAGATTGTTGCTTTTGCATAGCTAATTGTTGTTTTCTCTGTTTTCCTTTTTGTTCAGGCTTAAGATCTTTGTTCCTATAGCGTTACTTGCGTGGTCTATTCTTGTACCTGTGAATTGGACAAGCGATGGACTGGAACTAGCAAAGCTTCGTAATGTAACATCTAGTGATATTGATAAGTTATCAATCTCAAATATCGAAAGTGGATCAGACAGGTTTGCAAATTATCCAAAAAGTATCTCATATTTGATTCTTTCTTCCTTCTTTGTCTTTAAAGTTTGTAGCTGTTACATGTTTTGAAGGTTTTGGACTCACCTTGTGATGGCTTACGCCTTTACATTTATGTTCTAATGAAAGAGTATGAGAAAGTAGCTTCTATGCGTTTGGCATTTCTTCAGAACGAGCAACGGCGCCCTGATCAGTTCACGGTAAAGCCTATTCATATGATCAGTTTTGCTTTCTAATGCAATAACCCTGGACCAACCAACCTCGTTGCTTTCATAGGTTTTGGTTAGGAATGTACCAGCGGATCCAGACGAGTCTATTAGTGAAAGTGTGGAACATTTCTTCCTGGTTAACCATCCGGACCATTATCTTACACATCAGGTTTATAGCTCATTCATTTCTCAAAAAGAATCAGTCTTTTTTATCGGGTTTTGTTTAAATCCTTGAACTTGATTTATTCAGGTTGTGTACAATGCAAACGAATTGGCAGCATTAGTAGAGATGAAGAAGAGCACACAGAACTGGCTTGACTATTATCAGTTGAAGTATACAAGGAACCAAGAACACAGGCCAAGTATAAAGGTATAACTAAGGGGTCTTAGACACAAACTTAAAGAAGATAGTCTTGTCTCTATTCTGCTTTACGTTGTCTTCTTTGGGAAGCTAGACAGGTTTTCTCGGACTATGGGGTAAGAAAGTTGACGCAATCGATCATTACATAGCTGAAATCGAGAAATTAAACGAGCAAGTAAGTATCATTTCTTGCTAAAACGGGTTCATTAGTTGGAAAGGATCAAATTTGATTAATCTTTTTTGTTACTTAGATAATGGAGGAAAGGAAGAGAGTAAAGAAAGATGACACGAGAGTAATGCCAGCAGCTTTTGTCTCGTTTAAAATACGGTGGGGTGCTGCGGTTTGCGCACAGAAACAACAGACGAACAATCCAACCGAATGGTTAACTGAATGGGCTCCCGAGGCACGAGAAGTGTTTTGGTCAAATCTTGCAATACCTTATGTCTCTTTAACAGTAAGGAGACTTGTAATGCACGTTGCATTCTTTTTCCTCACCTTCTTTTTCATGATTCCAATAGCCTTTGTTCAATCATTAGCAAGCATTGAAGGCATCGAGAAATCTGCTCCTTTCCTCAAACCTATCATTGAGAAGTAATGTTGTTTGTTTCTCTCTATCTCTTCATTTTCTTGTTTACTTATATGAATTAAAATGTTGAGCTCGCTATGTTTTTCAGGAAGTTTATTAAATCGGTTATCCAAGGTTTTCTTCCGGGTATCGTGTTAAAGCTTTTTATGATATTTCTGCCAAGTATTTTGATGGTAATGTCGAAGTTCGAAGGGTTTATATCGTTATCATCGTTAGAGAGAAGAGCGGCTTCTCGATATTATATTTTCAACTTCGTAAATGTTTTCCTCGGTAGCATAATCACCGGTTCTGCTTTTGAACAACTCGATTCTTTCCTCAAACAATCCGCAAACCAGTAAGATTAACGTTTCCTCCCCTTCTCTTTAGTCTTTATATTGGAACATTTTAATAATCATTGAGCTTATTTATCGTTTCACTTGTTAGGATTCCTAAGACGATTGGAGTAGCGATACCGATAAAAGCTATGTTCTTTATCACATATATAATGGTGGACGGTTGGGCGGGTATTGCTGGGGAGATTCTGAGGTTGAAACCTCTTATATTCTTCCATATAAAGAACTTCTTCTTGGTGAAAACTGAAAAAGATAGAGAAGAAGCAATGAACCCGGGACAGATCAATTTTCATGCGACAGAGCCTCGGATTCAACTCTACTTCCTCCTTGGTCTTGTCTACGCCCCTGTCACTCCGGTTCTACTCCCTTTCATTCTAATCTTCTTCGCATTGGCCTACCTCGTCTTTCGTCATCAGGTTAATAAACACAAACTCTGTTTCTTCTTTTAACATCTTCAAGATTCTTTTCTAAGTTCAAGATTTTTCGATTTTTGCTTGAACCGAGATTTTGACTTGGTTATCAACTAAACCGGATAATGTGTTCTTGTTTTTAATTTTGGTTCTTGCTCTGTTTGTTGTCAAGAGTACTAGTTGAACTTTGTTGTTTTGCTGATTTTGGCCTTTATGCAGATCATAAATGTATACAATCAAGAATATGAAAGTGGGGCTGCGTTCTGGCCAGATGTTCATGGACGTATAGTATCAGCATTGATCATCTCACAAATTCTTTTGATGGGATTAATGAGTACTAAACGAGCCGCTCAGTCCACGCCTTTCCTCATCGCCTTACCGGTCCTCACATTTTTCTTTCACCGGTTCTGCAAAGGTCGGTATGAACCGGCATTTCTCCGTCACCCCTTGCAGGTTTGTAGAAAAAAAAATCTCACATTTTTACTCAAAACCAAGGCTTTGTCACTGGTTAAGTAACTCTATTTGATTAGATGTGGTTGGTTTTAGTTAAGTTGTTATTGATACTATAAGGTCCGGTTTTCAGGAAGCTATGATCAAAGATACATTGGAACGTGCAAGAGAACCCAACTTTAACCTCACAGGTTATCTTCAGAAAGCGTATATTCATCCGGTTTTCAAAGACGATTATGAAGATCGGTTTGATGAAATTTCCGGTTATGGCCTCGAGGATTCTGATGAAGAATGTGTTATTGTTCCGACCAAACGTCACTCCCGGAGGACTACGCCGGCGGTCAGCCATGCTAGCCGCGGTTCTTCGCCTTCACCATCAAAGAAATAACCAGAACCATTCATTCACTTAACCGGGTTGGTTATATACGGTATATAAAGAAACGGAATTAAGGTCCGCCAAATGTGGCAAATCTTTGTTTTTACTCCGTTTTTATTTTGTATATTATGAGATTTTGTTTAGTTTTGACTTTTGAATTGTTTTTCAGTATATGTAAGGAAAATACTTTCTGAAATCCCATAAAATTGAATATTGTTTTACAACTGTCGAGGAAAAATATAAACTCTGAGGAAACTATTCATATTGGTCAACCAAAAACATAAAAAAATCTATCGATACTGAAGTAACAGAACAGTGCCGTATTTTAAGTAGATTAACTAAACTAACTCTCAATGTTCTTTAGTCGTTAAAGGCCTAAAAGTAATCTAACCGGCAAAAACACTAGAGTTTTACAGATTTTTTTAAAAAGGTGTAAAATTTCTCCATAAATGCTATCAAATCAAAACTTTCTGACCAACATAAGTAATAAATGCAAAAGTAGTAAATACTCGTAAATGTTTAATACAGATACAGTAGTTAGTATTTATTTTATTTATCATCAAAATTAGATACGTTGCACATACTACGCAAGTACACATATTCTTTATTTCCAAATATATTAACATATCTGTATATTTTAAACAAAAATCTGCATATCATTTAAAGAACTTTAAATTCACAAAGATTTTAAAGTTTTGTGATATCATATCATTATAAAGCTAAAATCTATATTTGTAAGGTGTCGTCAAATCTGTATTTATATATGCCTAGGATTTTATCGATAATGTGCATCTCAAGGAGTAATTTGGGTAAAGAATAATTGCTTTCTTTTGTAAAAGATACGAAAAAAACGTGACTTCACGCGTGGTTAGAAATTGGTTTATCGTACGTAAGAATCGGTAAGTATTAAACAACATTGACCAAAGAAACAAGAGGAACAAATAAAATAATAATTTCGTTTCAAAAACTTCGTAACGCTTTGGTGGATGTGTCCGAGTGGCGAGAGCGAATAGGTGCTTCGGTTCTAAAATCGCCACGCGCTCTTAAGTCATTCGCGTGTGGTCCACTCACAGCCAATGTACGATAAGAGTCAGAAACGCTCTTTAAACGTTTTATTTGACTAATGTTAAAAAAAATTGTACATCTAAGAGAAAAAAAATCCTCAGATAATCTCTCTATTATCTATTTGTTTCAGTGAATCAGGAAATTTAGGCGCGTTTCGTTTGAATCATGTAAACTCTCAATTCTGAAAGCTGATTCTAGGGTTCTCCAAGAAGATTTCGTCTGTGTTATTTGAAAGCTTCTCAAAATAGGTGATGCTACCCTCTCTGACCTGTTTCAGGTTATTCTTTTCTTGAAACCAATATTTATGTTTCGGATTCGTTGAGGTTATTATTCTTAATCCCTCTGTTAGGTTTTGTTTCTGTGATATTAGGGTTTTTAAAACTGTATATTGAGTAAATGATGATTCAGTAACTGATTTCGTAATGTGTTAAAATCATAAAAGATTTGATGGAAACGAGAATTGTGTGTGTTTTAATTTGATTTTCTGAGGCTTTTTGGTTATATTGGCAGGTGAAATTGAGAAAATGGAGGGTTTAGTTGCTGTTAATGGAGTAAATCTCAAGCATAATGGTGTTAAAGAGACTTCACTGGAATCTTGTTGGCCGGAGAAGAAGAATCCTGTTGAGGCAACAAGTCTTAGCAGTGGTTCATCAGACATTGAAGAAGATGAGAGTAGTGTGGGATCTCCTCCGAAGCAAGTGTCTAATAAAAAACAGAAACGGTCTAAAGCTGATGCAGTTAATAAAGCTAAATCTCCAAGAAAGAAGAGAATTTTGAAGAAACGACAAGGAAGTGGTGATGATGATGTATGGAAAGTAAAAGAGAAGAAGCAGAGGAGCTCTGTGAAAAGGAGAGTTCAAAAAGAAGATGTTGTTGTTAATGATGAAAAGCAATGGAAACAAGAAGAACTCCATGTAGTTCCTTTCATCAGGTCAAAATCTTGTCGCAGGAGCAAGAATTCAGATAGTTCGGATCTTTGGTTTCTTGGAAACGAGATTGATGTTAGCGGTTTGTGTTCGCGTTCTGAGTCAGAACTTTCGGATTCTCATCTGAAAACCGAGAATTTTAATGACTGCAGAAACATGACTAGGAATTTAAAGGTAACATTTTGTTCTTACACAATGAGGAAACATTATGTGATTTAAAATGTGATGAAAATGTGCTTTCACAGGCAGATTTGGGGGAGCTTGCAATTTGCCATCAATGTTCTCTAGGGGAAAGAAGATATCTTTTCATTTGCACTTTTTGTGAAGAGAGGTTGTATTGTCTTCCATGCATAAAGAAATGGTTAGTTTTTGTCCTAGACATTGTTTCTTCTATCTATAGTTCAATACGGATAATACGATTTTGTGGTTTGTCATAGGTATCCCCATTTGTCTAGGGATGATGTCTTGGAAAAATGTCCCTTTTGCCGCAGTATTTGCAACTGCTCCACATGTTTGCACTCCAGTGGATTAATCGAGGTATGTATTATTAACAAATGAATCGCAAGATCGTTTTTTTTGTTTTGGTGTGAATGGAGATGTATTTGTTTGTTTTACAGTTATCAAAGAGAAAACTCCCTAACTACGAAAGATTTCATCATCTTCAATACTTGATTGTGTCGATGCTTCCTTGCTTGAAAATGTTATGCAAATCGCAAGATCAAGAAATTGAAACCGAGGCAAAGGTTAAAGGTATATATCATCAATCTTCTTCTACTAAAATAAGATTTTTCTCTTGCTACAATATGACATAATTGATTTGTTCTATATAGGAGTAGTGACTTCTCAAGTTATTATATCCAAGACTCTATGCTCATTTGAAGAGCGTGTCTTCTGGTAAGTTTCATCCTTTTGCATTTGTTCGAAGAGTTATATGACATTGCATCTACTTATATATATATATATATATATATATATATATTATATATATATTACTGAGAGATCATTTGTGTTGTGTAGTAACCATTGTGCAACCTCAATTGTTGACTTGCATCGGAGCTGTCCAAAGTGCTCCTATGAACTTTGTCTGAGCTGTTGCCAAGAGATCCGTGGAGGATGGCTTTCAGAACGCCCGGAAATGAAGTCACAGTTTGTGAATAGAGGGAGCCAATATATACATGGCGAAGATGCAGCACCGGGCTCTTCTTTTGTTGCCGAGGATGAAACTAAAAATCCATCCATTAAGTGGACTGCTCATGAAAATGGAAGCATAATGTGTGCACCAAAAGAGCAAGGCGGTTGCGGTGATTGTGTTTTGGTGCTTAAGCGGATCCTACCGATTACTTGGATGTCAGATTTGGAGCAAAAGGCTGAGAGATTTGTAGCCTCTTGTAGTAGTAGTAGTATCAATCCAGCAGTGTCACATTGCAGATGTTCTTCTGATATGGAGATGAATATGATGAGGAGAACAGCTTCAAGGGATGGATCAAGTGACAATTATCTCTACTCTCCTGATTCTTTTGATGTTCTGAAGCTAGAAGAGCTTCTGCATTTCCAAGAGCATTGGTCCAAAGGTGAACCAGTGATTGTTCGAAACGCACTTAACAACACAGCTGGTTTAAGCTGGGAGCCAAGGGTTATGTGGCGAGCGTTGTGTGAGAATGTTGATTCAGAAACTAGCACTAAAATGTCTGAAGTCAAAGCCATCGATTGTTTAGCTAATTGTGAGGTGGAGATCAATACTGGATGTTTCTTTGAAGGATACAGTAAAGGAAGAAGATATGCTAACTTCTGGCCTGAGATGCTGAAGCTGAAAGACTGGCCTCCTTCAGACAAGTTTGAAAATCTTTTACCTCGTCACTGCGATGAGTTCACTTCCGCATTACCGTTCCAAGAATATAGTGATCCTAGATCCGGAATTCTCAACATTGCTTCAAAACTTCCTGAAGGACTTCTTAAACCAGATCTTGGTCCAAAGACTTACATTGCTTATGGGACTTCAGAAGAGCTCGGTAGAGGCGATTCAGTCACTAAGCTTCACTGTGATATGTCAGATGCAGTAAGTTTCAGAACTGTTACACAATTCTGTTTTAATAAAAATGTGGGGTTTTTAAAGTATATAACAGTTTCTTGTTTTGTAGGTTAATATTCTGATGCATACGGCTGAAGTAACATTAACTGAAGTGCAAATGTCTGCAATAAAAGCTCTGAAAGAGAAACACAAGCAACAAAATGAGAAAGAGCTTCAGGAGGAACAAAATGGTTCAGAGGGATTAGAGATTGTGAGTTATGAAAATGGAGATTATGATGAAACAGGCGGTGCGCTTTGGGACATATTTAGAAGAGAAGATGTTCCTAAGCTTGGAGAGTATCTAAGGAAGCATTGCAAAGAATTTAGACATACGTTTGGCTCTCCCGTTACAACGGTAAGAAATAATCCGCGAATCGTTTTCATTTTTCGAGCCTTTGGAGGTTATTGTACTGATAGGATTATTTTGGATAGGTGTATCATCCGATACATGATCAGTCATGTTTCTTAACCGTGGAGCATAAAAGAAAACTCAAGGCGGAATTTGGTATGGTTGGTTTACTTTGTAACTGTAATAACTGTCACTTACCGATATTTTATTCATATGTTATTTGTTTCGTTTGGTTTGAATACAAAAGGGATTGAGCCATGGACATTTGTGCAAAAGCTAGGAGAAGCAGTGTTTATTCCCGCGGGTTGTCCTCATCAAGTTCGAAATCTCAAGGTTATTATTTGAATGTTTTTATTAACTAACTTTTTCCTCATTGTTTTTAACTTATTTTAACGGATATTGGAACAGTCTTGCACAAAGGTAGCTGTTGATTTTGTATCTCCAGAGAACATTCATGAGTGTCTTCGTTTGACTGAAGAGTTTAGACAACTCCCTAAGAACCATAAAGCTAGAGAAGACAAACTTGAGGTGATTTTTTTTTCTCTTTTACACCGTAGAATAACTCTTATTTTTTACAATATTTGCCATTTTGAATCAGATAAAAAAGATGGTGATCTACGCCGTTGAACAAGCTCTAACAGAAGTGGAGACATTACTAAAGTAATGTTGTGACATAGTGTTCTCAAACATTAGCAAGAACAGCATTTTTTGTTTCTTTTGATAAAGGAGACGGCAGAATTTTTTATAGTATTGTAAAGCCATTGTCTTTTGCTGTGATGAAAAGAGACTTGTTTCTCTTGTAACAATGATTCCTTTTTGAATTGGAGGCCATTCTTTTTTGGCAAGTGAAAATTTACTAATTAATCTTCTTTGCATTGTTTTGTATTTTGCATTATAGAAGATTTTGATATTGGAACATCGTAATATGTCTAGTAGCCGTAGATGAGGTCTTTCAGTTTTAAAATTAGTCATAATTTTTCGACCAAACAAAGTTTTTTTTTGGTCTTATTTAAGCTTTTGGTAAGGAAACAATGTAAAGGTTCATATATGGTTTCAAAATAAAAGCAAATAAAATTTTATATTGACTGTATTAGATTTTAATTATTTGACGTATTTACTTAATATTCTTAGTCAACTTACCGTATCTGACATATCGTAGTTGAATTTCAATTTCGGAAAACAATGTAATAACAGTTAAATTTGATGTTTTAAGTCAGTCTGAAACGACTAAGCGACGTCGTTTGAAGTTTATACGTTGTACCATCATCGTCTACCTTCTTCTCTCTTGAATCTGCCAATTCTTCAGTTTCCGTTTCTTCTGAAAATTTTTGACTTCAAAAACGACTCGAATGTTGATCGTTCGACGGTGAGAGCGATCGAAAATGACGAAGAAATCGCAGCCTCAGCCTCCATTGTCACGTCGCGGCGTCGTGTGGCTTGGATGGAAGTTCGTTATCGCATTCTCCGCCGCGCTTTGTCTTCTTGCTCTCCTCAGGATCCAATTTCAATACCATTCCGTTACGACATTGCTCCCACCGCTCTCCGTCGCGAGATCTCATATCCCGGTCAGTGAATACTCCGGCGACCGTCCTAAGCTCGCTTTTCTTTTCTTAGCTCGACGTGATCTCCCACTTGATTTTATGTGGGACAGATTCTTCAAGGTCGAGAACTCGTGTAGACCAAGTCTTTGATTTGTTCTAAATTTGGAAAAAAATTTCTGATTCTGGTAAATTTTTGCAGGGTGTTGATCATTCGAATTTCTCAATTTATATACATTCAATACCTGGTTTCGTGTTCAATGAGAACAATACACGATCTCAGTATTTCTACAATCGCCAAATAAACAATAGTATCAAGGTGAGTGAGTGTTCATACGAATTTCTCCATTTGATGTTTTGGACTCCTCTGAAAGTGAAACTTATGGTTAATAGGTAGTATGGGGAGAATCAAGTATGATTGCAGCAGAAAGATTGTTGCTTTCATCTGCTTTAGAGGATCACTCCAATCAAAGATTTGTTCTTCTCTCTGACAGGTAAGCTTCGTTGCATATTTCATACAATGTTCTTTCTCTAATATCCCCTTTCAATGATCTCTTTACTTTTTTCTCCTTTTCTTCACGATGCTTTTTCTTTCTGTTTTGCAGATGTGCTCCGTTATATGACTTTGGGTATATATACAGATATCTTATCTCTTCACCGAGGAGTTTTGTGGATAGGTAGACACTGAAATTCTGAATTTATGAGGTTTCTTAGTAGTTCATACTTGATGTTTTGCTCTCTATTTGCAGTTTTCTTCATACTAAAGAGACAAGGTACAGTGTGCAAATGTCTCCTGTTATACCTGAAAAGAAATGGCGAAAAGGAGCCCAGGTATCTTCTTTGTCTTTCTTTCTTTTGAAACCAACATTGCTGATTCCAAGATTTCTGAAGCTTAAGATTCTTTTGGAAACTTAAGCATCAGGTGGAGAGGGACAAGGGCTTTCTTTGCAGTTTATGAAATTTTTAATCTCATCCTAGTTTATATCTATTGCAGTGGATATCTTTGATCAGAAGTCATGCACAGGTCATTGTAAATGATGATATTGTATTCCTAGTTTTTAAGAAATTTTGCAAGGTAAAGATCAAGCTTTATTTGTATTCAGTTCGTTACTACTTGGTTTTCATTGAGTAGCAATCAACATTAAGCGAAACCTCAGAGTAACTTTTATTGTCCTTTTGTGCTGAGTAGACAACATATTAACTGTTTCTTGTAAGTGATACTTCAAAGTTTTTCAATTTGCAGAGATGTCCACCTTTAGGTACCAAGGAGGCATGGCTGTTTCTTGTAAGTGATACTTCAAAGTTTTTCATTTTATAGCAGCCTGAATCAATTTATGTTGATTCTTTGTGTGTGGCTTGAAAACAATGTCAATCGTGTCTATATTTTGAAGTCTATGAACACTTCTCTCATTGATTTGCCTCAGTCTTTCTCAATCAAATGGGGGATTTTTAAACCTTTTACATTTGATGTGAACTCAGAAACAGAACCGGCGCAACTGCATCCCCGATGAACACTATGTGCAAACATTGCTTACGGTAGTCCTATCTGATAAAAAACCTCTCCCATTTATGTTTCCTTTCTCCATACAAAAAGTTCCATAGTCATTATGTAATCCAAACTGATATTTTCAGATGCAAGGACTAGAGAGTGAAATGGAACGAAGAACAGTGACATACACTGTATGGAACGTTTCAAGTACAAAATATGAAGCCAACTCTTGGCATCCAGTCACTTTCACAGTTGAAAACTCTGGCCCTGAGCAAATTAAAGAAATAAAGGTACATATATTTCCACTGGTGATTAACATCACATCCGAATAGGTCTCTGAGTAATCTCTAGTTCTTTTTTTCTTCTTCTTGGAACAGAAAATAGACCATGTCTATTACGAGACTGAATCTCGAACAGAATGGTGTAAGGCGGATTTAAAACCTGTCCCGTGCTTTCTCTTTGGAAGGAAGTTCACCAACGAAGCTGCTATGCGTATTGTGAGCCAAGGACTAATAGGACCATCAACAAACATAACTTTATAAGTTTTTAGTTTACAAACTGAGTCTGAAAAGGTAACATATCGTGTAGGGTGAAATCAACAGAGAGTATACATATATAGTGATGTTAAAATGGGCCACTAACGGGCAAATCATAAACGGATCAGCCCATACACATTTAAGACTACAAAATTTAAATGGGCTGTAAACGGGTCAACCTGTTTAGATCCGTTTATTAATGGGTTTCGGCATGTTATAAATGGGCTGCCTGTTTGGCCCGTTTAATTTATTTTTTTAAACTCTTTTTTTTTATTTTTAAAGTTTTTTTTTTAGAATATAAAAAATAGATTTGAATATGAATGAAAGTATATGGACTAAATTTTAAAGGTTCAATTTTTTAAAAAAATTGGGCTAGATACGGATATTCGGTCCGAATATTTGTCAGTATCTGTATCTGGCAGATCCATTTTTTCCGGATATTCATTTTTCAAATAAAATTATGGTTTCGGATCCGAATATCTGTCGGATCCGGATATTTAATCACAGAGCTAATTGATAGTAAGTAAAATTATTTTAATTAACTACCATTAATGATATAGATTACAATACGTTTATTATAAAAATTTTTAAATCATTAATTTTTAAAATCAAAATTATGTAAAAAAAAAGTTTCTGGCGGGCTTAAACGGGTCAAACGGTCCAAAATTATGCAATGAAAAAAAAAAGTTAAACGGGCCAAATAAATTTGACGGGCCATAAACGGGCATAGTAATAAACGGGTTACAAAAAAATCTGCTAAACGGACCGGACCTAACGGGCCAACTGTTAAACGGACCGAATTGGCCCATATTAACATCACTACGTGTTATAAAAGACTTCTATATTTATCATGAAGAAAGTTTTATATCCTGAAGAATAATCAGATATGATATTAATACAAACTACAATATCATTATGATATTTAAAATAGTAAATCATATTATACATATTATATATATATATTAGTAATTTTAATTAATTCAATACAAACCATATATAATAATAATAAATGAGATGCTAAAAACATAAAATAAATATAATTTAAAACACTAATAATAATTTATGATTATATAATCTAATAGAGTTTGTAAAGTATACATTTCCCGGTGCTGTGCTGATAGCGCGGGTTACTATGTAATAACAGTTAAAAGAGAACAATCACAAATAAAAATGAGGCAAAATGAGATCCGGGCGTAGTTTTTTTGTTGTTGTTAATAGATCCGATCGTAGTTTAACGGTTGGTCTATGGCACGGCGGAAGAGATTTTACTACGGAGGAGGTTAGGGTCAAAATGGTAAATTTGGTAAGGGAAAGTTGAGGAGATTATGCGGCGACTGAGCCACGGAGGTAAATGGCGTCGAGAGTCATAGGGACATGGATGATTGAAGGGTTGTGTGTGATCCCGGCCAGTGACCATACCGTTTTGAAATGCCGGAGCTTCTTGAGACTTGAGGAGGTCAGTGACGCAGCTAATCGCGATTGGTAATAGTTGAAGCAGACATAAACGCAAAGGACGACAGTTTTAGGGAATTCCACTGGTCTTGGTTGGGTTCTGTTTTCAGTTCGTGTCCAAACACATTAACCTTTTTCTGTCATCTATCCACGCCTCCTGAGTCCGGAATAAAAAAAGAAATCCAGAAAGATTTGAGCTCTGGTAATGGCGGGTTTAGCAATTTCACCTCCTCTCGGTCTGTGCTTCTCTTCTCGAATTCGAAACCCTAAACCCACTTCGTATTTATCTTACAATCAAAGGTACAATCACACAGATGTTCAATATATGTTTGTGCTTCCACTTCAATCATGAATTCGTTCCCTAAATTTCACATTTTTTATAATGTTGGTTTGATTTTGTGTAGAAATCCTACGAGACGTATAGTTTCTGCTCTGCCAAGTCCGTATGGTGATTCTCTGAAAGCTGGTAACTTTAAAAAAAAAAAACTTTTGATTTTTGGAACCAATTTGAGTTGTTTTGATGCTGAAGTAAGTGTTGTTTTGATATAATTGCCGGGATTAATTGATTTGTGTACTTGTATTTGATGCTTTGAGGACTTTCCAGTAATATTTCTGGGTCCTCAACAAAGATCCAAGGTCATCTCTAATTCTCTTAGTTTATGTTCTCAACATTGCAAGTTGAAATAGCTGATTGTATTTTCCTTATGATAATAATACATGTCAACCATAGGGTATATAGGTTTGTAAATTGGTTGATATATATAGCTTAAACCTTTCTATGTTAAACTGATTTTGTTACTATGTTGCAATGTTTAGATTTGGAGTGATAGAGGCGAAAAAGGGAAACCCGCCTGTAATGCCTGCAGTGATGACCCCTGGAGGACCTTTCGACCTTTACATCAATGGTTTTTCGACTTCTTGGAATCATCAGCAACACTTTCTAGTCATACCAGAGAAGTTTTACCATTTACTGTTTACAGTCAGCTATTCTTGGTATGCACTCGATAGTGAACCGTCCAATGGTTGTGGGAGGAGAAGTTATGTCAAGGCCAATGATGTACATCGCTCTGACTTATGACGTCGTAGGCTGCTTCTCGATATCTAGACTGAATTCCGTTAATGTTTTCTATTCCCCAGGACTCAAATAAACGGTTTTTGATGGATCATTTGTTCCCGACCAAGAACTTGTAGATGTTCCCATATATGTAAACACATTCATAGTTTGCTCTTTAACAATGAAATAAGCAATACCCTCTTGGCAAAAGATCGTACATTTTCAGGCCAAAACAGAATAAAAGAAAATATCCTAACTTTTTACTTACAATTGTGAAATATAACCAAACTTTATTCAAATTTAAATTTTTTTTTAATTTTTTTCTAATATTTCGGATATTTGTTCCGAATCTATGAAATACCCAAACGGGTCATGTACCCATAAACCCATCCACCTGAAAACCAAAAATACCTGAATGTCCACCCTAATTCACATGTTTTGTTATGTTGCATCCCTATTCATCATTTTCTTCTTCTTCTTCCTTTGCAAAAAAAAAAAAAAAATACTACAATAAATACCCTTTTTTGCAGATTTTCTTCGATCTCCTTCATTACATCCACGTGTTTGCGTGGGGCTACACCTTTGTCATAAAATTCTAGTCTTTCCTCAACTTGTTTGTTAAGCTTCTGACCAAAGACAGCAGTTGCACCATCTGCAAAGGACATCAGGACAAATAATTTAAACACTCTATAACGTATCTCCTTACCCAAAGCTCTTCTTTAGGACGTAAACACTTGAGAGACTGAAAACAAACAAAGGGTTATGTCAAATTAGGGCCATAACACATCTTTCTAAGTTCTTATGATTCACTGTTACAAACATTAAGTTTATATTTATTATTTAATCAAACTACAAATAAATTTATAAAACCCCACAAAACTTATGAAATATCAACCTAAGTCCTTATATCTCACAATTTAAATATTTATAATACAAATTGAAAATTCATTAAAGACGCTGAGGCACTAACAAGTAGCAACTAAAAATAGTGGCTAGCAATACGCCACAAAAGTGCAAAATGGAAGATAAGATTTAGTTTTACAATCTACTTGGAATTTTTATATCAGCAGTTTTAAGTTTTAACATAATACTGATTTTCGTAACTTAGCCGGATTCATAATCTTTGTGTATAGGACTTTTCTGTTTCTTGTATCGTAAGGTAGGAGAGCAAGAGATTAAAATTGTGCTTTTCTTATTCCACTATACACTTGATTAGAATTATTGTCAGTAGTAAAAGAAAGAGATTTACGCAGGACTACTCAAGAATATTAACATTTAAAATAAAAATAAAGTATCCATGAAACTATACATAAGAATATTCTTATACCTTATCCATGAAATGTATACAACAACGGCTTCTTATACCTTAGTGACTTAATCTACACGCAAGAGCAGAGCAAGATACAAACGGAATACAAAAAACAAAAAAGGGAGAATAAATTATTTCACGATTAAAACCGCAGTTTTTTATTCATCCTTGAGACTCGTTTTGATGTTTAAAGTTAGAAAATCTGACTTACAATCAATCTCTCATCACTCTCCAGACTTCATTTCTTCTTTGGATACTTTCTTGCCCCGAAAATCGTTGATCCTATCCTCACATTTGTGCTTCCCAGTTCGATCTGTAAATTCCAATATAAAAAGAGATCAACTCTTTACATTTTTGAACAAAGCTCAGAAATTTTTACTTAAATCAAGAATATCTTACAGCTAACTCAAAGTCACCAGACATTCCCATGGACAGCTCACATTGCTCCTCTGGTATTCCAAGCTCCTTACACACTTCACTTCTGCATTTTGCAAGCATCTACACATATAATAAGAAATTATAAGAGAAGCTCCTTTTAGTATCCCACAATATTACCAAAAACAATTCAGGTTTAATTCATATCATATAACCTTGAAATTCTCTGGAGTTGAAGTGTAATCAGCCATCCCTATTGTCATCAGCCCAGAAAACTCGAGATTCGTGCAAGCTTCTTTAATGTGTTTCGCCAGTTCTAAGCATCCTGATGGTTCCACGCCGAATTTAGCTGCAAGTATCAGTGAGATGATCATGTAAGAGCTAGCTTGAAGAAACCTGAAAATGGGAAAACATTTGAGATACGTGAAGAAGAAATTCCAGATTCTTACATTCTTCGCCACTGGTATTCACTTGGACCAAGACCTTCAAGGGCTTTCTTCCGATGTTTCCAACCACACGATCAAGCATATTTGCAATCTATGAAGCAAATGTAATTAGAGAAAACCAGTATAATTGTCACAACTCACAAGCATATTCCATTAAGTTACTATGGTTTCATCTTATCACATCCACAAAGCCACGACATTTCCATCCTAATATTTAACAAAATTTCAACAAACATTTGACCTCAGACTATAGATTCCACTATCTGCAGTGTTGTTCCCTAAAGATCCTGACTTTTTTGATGTATACAAACACAACGAATGCTACAAAAGTTACAAACCAATACACACACAGATAATATTTTACCTTCTCATCGTCAACACTTTCCACCATCACAAGATTGGGCACTCCAGCTGATCATACAAGCAAACAAATGTATCACACTCAACACAGACTAAAGAGATTAAGAGATCAAGTGCCTCATTTTCAAACCAATTTAGTATATCAATATAAGAAGAACAAAGTAAAGATCAAAAGACTTTGAAAATGGTAAAATCAATTACTTAGCAAAGGCTTCACTTTGTTGCTCTGCAAATTCCCAATGAAATGCCACTCTATATCTTCTGGAAGCTGCAATTTCAAAACCAAATTTAGACCCTTTCAATCCAAATCTACCAAAAAAAGGTTTCAATTTTTCAAGGATTCGTAGAAATTTCGCAAGCAGAGAGAACCTGAGGCGCCTTCTCAATGATTTCTTGCACATAGTTCTCTCCAAAAGACTTATGACCAGCGTCGTAGACTTGACGAATCAGAGAAACTGGTTTCGTCTTGCTCACCGCTACGACCCGTACCCGATCCGATACACGACCCGCTTTCTCCGCGACCTGATTTACCCGCTGAAACACCGATCTCAAAGCCGCCGCGCCATCAATCGCCGCCACCGACATAGCTGATTCTGACACGTGTTCGATTTTGGACTTCTCTTCGTTTTCAAGATCGTTCATCGAATGAAGAATCAATCACTAGTGATCGCTTCTGGTCACAAGCTTTGTGGAAGCCAGAGAACGGAGACGCACCTGAGACGGAACATAGCTATACGCTGCGTTTCAATGCAGCAGCATGATAGAAACTTGCGTGCCGTTTATAAAAACATGTGTGCTGTTTATTGTGTCGCAAAGAGCACAGTGAGGCGTTTCCATTTCTTTTTTTGAACAAAAAGAGAACACAATTGAGAACAAATAAAAGTTTCCCTTACCACGTTTCGAACCCGGATTACTCCTGAATAGATACGTACAGTATAGAAACAATATGTAAAATAAGAAAAATAGATACATGTGTTTGTTGTTTGACAAAAAAAAATATATACATGTGTTGTTGACTTGTTTTGTCTGTAGAAAAGTATGTATTTTTAAACGAGTTTATCTACCGGATACGAAGATTCAACACATATACTCGAGTGCTCTTTTAACGGCTACGAAGAGTCGGTGCTTATATAGCAAAATTATCATTAACTGTTTTGTGTTTATAATTTAATTATGAACTTATGTGAAATATATATATATATATGTTACATGTATTTAGTTATATTATATATTATAATTATGTTGTAGTATATTGGTGGTTGGAAAAAAAAAGCGTACAAACCAAAATATAATAATTTCTGTTGCGGGCTTCGAAGTTCGAACTCAAAATTTCACTGAAGAAAATTTGTCTATTGTGCTACAGAAAACTTTTATTCGATAATGATTATAAAAAAAAATTGTTATCGGATAGACCAAAATATTTTTGAACAAGTTTATCCATTGGAAAAGTTAACCCCAGTAGTCGTCGAGTGCTCTTGTAAAAAGGCATTTGGTTAAGTTTTGTCGTCAAGTTATGAAAAATGAGTCATGGTTCGTGTATCACAGCTGTTGAGATACTGAAATTAGATGGAGCAACGAAAATATTGGTACGTGAGAAAATGAAAGGATGAGTTGAAAATGAATTGAGCACTCATGTTGGATGCTTTTCACTTACCACTATATTCAACCACATAACTTCTCTTATCCATTTTTAAGTTCTCAAATTTTTATGAAAACATGGTTAATTTAATGTTCGAAAACAATAGCTAGCAACATGTTAATTGGAGAAACTTCAGCAATAGTTTTGACTATTTAAAAGGAACAAAATAAATAGAGAGCCATGTTTTTTTAATCTAAAATTTATCCCATATCGTCCTATTGTCATTGGTTTTTCATTCGACGACTCTATACAATATAAATGTTCTTTTTTTGTCAACATACAATAAATGTTTGACTAGGGAAAATGCGTTTTCGAGTCGCTCAACTAAATAGTCGTGTGTCAAAAACGAGGAGGCAAGTGTGTTTTCATCTAGAGGTAAGGCCAAGGGCATCGGTCCCTCCAAAAAAAAAAGAGTGGTCCGGCCTCTCCAATTCAATTTCCTCTTGAGATAAATTCAGGTCGGTGAAGAAATACAAATTCCAATTTATAATTTCTTCGACTTTCATTCAAAAAAAAAAATATACTTTAGTCCTTTTTGTACTTGTAGCATCTGTAAACATGTTCTCGTATATCTTTAAGGGTCCCTATCTTTAATGCTTTTTGATCCTATCTACATTTTAAAAAGCAACTAAAAGTCTAAAATTGACTTGCAACAATAGCACTGTGAATTGCAGAAGTGGTATTTTTCGTTTTGTTAATTATTACATAATTTTAGTTTGATAATAGTTTATCTGTAGTAGTCCTTTTTGGGTACTATATAACCCATTTAAAAAAATTAGAAACGTCATCAGCTTATTACTAAATGCTAATTACTGCAAACTCTAAACAGTTAAGTGAACTGCATGCCGCTAATTAAGAAGAAGAAAAAATGTGTAAAAAATAAATTAATAATTATTTTTTCGCTACCCAACTTCGAAACCAGAATTTCAAAAAATAATCTCACCTAGTATAGTAGTAGTATACGCTACAACCAAAATTTCTGCCGAATATTTTGATTAATTTGTAGGAGTTTAAATACGCATATATATTATACTTATCAAGGGTCAACGCCTACTCGAGTGGTCTTGTAACGAATTTTAGTCAAGTTTGAACAGAGAGATGCATGTTCCGAACTTCCGTGTTTTGTCCGCGAAGAGGAAGTCATAATCTAGTTTTGATGATATTCTCAGTACTAACGTACCATTTGTGACAAAATAGTTTTTATAAAAATTAGTCGAAACATCTTTTCAGCTTTTTAAAATGAACTGATTGGTTTTTAGGAAATGATGACATTCACTAAAATTCGCGATCGAGACGTTACATTCCAAGTTGGAAATGACTTGGAACAACTTTTATCTAACAATATCAGTATTTCTTTATTTTTTTTCTCTAGATAATAAACTCAGATATATATCTCATGGTTTGATTCTCTGCAAAATATCTAGATATTATGTCTCCTAAGTATGCTGATACTAAATAACATATGTATTTCGACATACTATAATTATGTTATTGTGATTTCCAAATGATAAAATGAATTTCATGTGATCCACTTTCGTTCTGCCTAATTTAGAAATCTATTGAATTTTTCTACGAGAGCCTAACTCGCGCGTTTAAGCTTCAAATATGTAAACCCTTCGAATTTGACCACTCCACTAAAAGAGTCTTAAAATGTCAAATATTTTTCTAACTCGACCTAATTTTTTGTTAAACTTCTTCGTTGACATGTGCATCATTCTCTCGTATATAAGTACCACTCACGACCTTCGTTACTCTTCATCTAAAAACATTCATAGACACACGCAAACACTTTTTGCTATTTCTCTCCTTTGATATCTTAAAAGAAGACAAAACAAGAAGAATGAATACATTCAAGATATCCCATTTCGTTGTGGTGTTCATAATGGTCTTAGCCATTGCTATAACACTTATCGAACCACTAAGGGTTGAAGCGAAGTGCGACCAGGTCCACAAATATGATCGGGGGATACCCGCTACAACATTGAGGAAAGATTGGAGCCGTATAAGTGCAATGACATGTAACAAAAGCGCCAAAGTATGTCGTCTCAAAGGCAGTTCAGGTCGAAATTGTTGTCGTAAGAAGTGCGTGGACCTTAGAACCGACAGACTGAATTGCGGAAGATGTGGGAAAAGGTGTAAATACTCGGAGGTTTGTTGCAAAGGATATTGTGTAAACCCAATGTTTGATAAGAGACATTGTGGAGGTTGCTTTAAGAAGTGCAACAAAGGGAGATCGTGTGCCTATGGGATGTGCAACTATGCTTAGAGAAATAATTTTGTGTAAAGGTTACTGGAAAAAAGTTTAATTTGTTGATTTAAATTCGATTACATTCATATACTATAGCAAGCTTCAATAAGGGTCGTCGAATTGTTTATTAAACTAGAAAGGTATTGTAAAAGATTGGAATCATTACATTATTGTTTAATTTATATGTCCACGTGTCATATAACAATCTAATGGAGTAAATATTGAATAAAGTTTTTTTTTTGACAACAGTATTGAATAAAGTAATTTCTTATGTATAGTTCCATTTACTACCTGACATTTTAAGTGAAATGTTTTACGAAATTTTTGCCCCAAAAAATGATAGGAAACTTTGTCAAAACAAAAAAATGATAGGAATTAGAAAATGTACGGACTACGGACTACGGACTTAGACCGAAGTTGACTTTTATGCCTAAAGAAAATTAAGTGATTGATAATGCCATTTGCCGTCCCAGATAGTTTTTTTTTTTTTGGGGGTCAAATCTCAAATACTTGTTTTGAGTCGTATTTCAAATAAAAGCGCATTAGACCATGTCCATCGGATAATTTTTTGGGTGTCTTTCCATGTGGGACCTACCATATTATGTTTTTCTGTGTCTTCTAAGTGTTTTGGGCAAGACATTACATCTTCCAAAAAATTGTCACGTGTCGCAATGTGATTCGTTGCGACAATAAAAAAATCAATTTTTATAATAAAAAAAAAAAATTTTTAAAAGAAGACCCGCGTATAGGGATCTCCGTTAGAGATACTCTTATATTTAACAAGTTGAAGTATTTATCATTAAAAAAGGAATTTATCGATAAATTAAATCTGATAATTGGCACCATGTTGTATGCGTCAGCCTATACCATGCATGTCAAAATGCAGGTTTTTTTGGACCAAACTAGCAAATCTTAGACTTGTAACTATGTTTATTAAAAAAAAAAGACTGATGATCACTAAGTTTTTTCTAAAATTTAAATGTATTCTTCTTTTTTTTTTTGCTAAATGGTAAATATAATTGAAAAATGAAGTTTTTAGGTTTTACAATTTGTGGTAACAAACTGCTTGAACTAGAGATTGGTTCCATGCCAAAAAAAAAAAAACATAGAAGCAAAAAACAATCAGTCCATTGACAACAACAAAGCAATGAAGCTTGCCGAATCGATGAAGTGATAACTGATTTTGAAGAATTCTAAAGAGACCGCCTTAGAGAAGGAGATATGCGGTGATAAACGGCAATGATCGATTCATCGAGAACGAGTCGGATGGAAGCCCTTTCACCGGCAGCCTGATAAGACTGGGCCATCAATGGCTAATAACAAGAACCGCAAACTCACTCTACCAAACTCTTTCCCCGAGGTCGGCTAGACGTGAGAGCAGAAACATTGAACTAACCATGAGCTAGCACAGAGTGGAACCACACAAACCACGAAGACGAAGAATGCAAGCTCACTCTACCAAGCTCATTCTCGAGGTCGGCTAGCACAGAGCAAAATTCAACAATGAAGCACAACACTTAACATCCCATGGTCTTACTAGCTCCTCTAAACATCAAGTTAGGAATCCCCAAAACAGAGCACAAACCAACACTAAACCAACTCCTCATGAAGGCAATAACCAAAAGGACACAACAAAACCAAAACAATGCAACAACGAAATAGGCTGGACCAAAGCGGAGAAGCATGGACGCAAGAACAAACCGATTGTAGGATTGCTGAAGCACGAGAGAGGGGAATACTCCTAAGCAGCTAAGCCCGTCGACACAGCCACACACATGATCAAAGAAGACCAGGTTCTCGAAGCTCCATCATCACACACCCACGACGACCGCAACTTGACGAACCAGGACTCCGAGCAGATCGACTAAGCCTCCAGAACGAGAGCAAACGGAGAAGAACACTCTAAATAAACTCTCTGACATGACGAAAGAAGGAGAATCCGAGAACCTCCACAAATCCTCTGTTGTCCTCAAACAGAATGGATCGAACTAGAAGAGCTCATCACGCCTCCAAAACCGTCACGCTCCGATGACCACCTCAGACACGCCTGAAGAACTTGGATCCCGAAGCCGGAATTGAGGAGAAGTCGATGGCCGCAACACCATCGAGTGAGACAAGACCCTTTACCGGAACGAGACAAGGCGGGTCAAATCTGACCCACCAAAACGCGGCGACGACTCCCGACTTGAAGCTGACAAAACTCCGGTAGAAATTCTTGCCGTCCCCTAGCAGAGGCATCCAGCCGAGGAATTGACAGCTGCTCAGAAGTGAAGCCACCACGCTCCGAGTCACAAAGAAGCACTGATCAATAGCCCTCTCGCAGCTCCGGTCAAAACCGGACACCGGAGAGGCGAGCACAGTAGCGACGGTATTATATTCTTATTTATAAATGTATTCTTATTTATAAACTGATTATATAGATCCAAAAACTTAGATTAGTAAACAAATAAAAAACATAAATTCGTAAGTCAAACCAACCCATTGTCATCTCAAGATCGTGCAACCACGTCTATCTATAACTATAAGAGCATCGATCAAAGAAGTATTTCTACAACAATTTAAATTCAAATGATGATATAAGTCAGCGCCATCCGTGTGTCCCACCTTCTCATCTTTCACACACAAGATACATAAAATCATATACTAATTAAACGCAATCAAGACCTACTTAAAGTAATGTTTTTTTGTTATTGGCTTAAAATAGGTTTAAATCCTTCTTATATTTTATGAAACTCCATACTTCTGAAATGGCATTTGATTATTCTTTTCTATAAAGCTAAAAATAATAAAATATCATATACTGGACTTGTAAAATTTTTAGATAGTATATCATTTTAATATGTTTTTTTCATTGTTCTATTTTAAATATTTATTTATTTTAATATTAAGTTTTTCCCTATATTTATGGATCAACCGCTTAACACATTTTATAATTTATAAAGTCAATAGATACTGATATATATGTATATTCTCTAGCTCAGTACATTATCTATGTCTATATATATACTTGCACATACACACTTCAAATTAAGCCTCACATCTTCAAGCAAATGGCTTCTCTCTTGTTAACAGTTTTACTTCTCTTTGCAGCTTTTTCTTCTTCTCTTGTAGAGGCTGCTTATAGTAATGGTTACACCATCCCCAAACTATTACTTAATCCAATCGATTCTTGCTGGCGAAGAAATCCTAATTGGGTGTATAACCGTCGTGCCTTAGCCGATTGCGCCATAGGGTTCGGGAAATCAGCGGTGGGGGGGGGCAAATACGGATCGATCTATGTGGTTACAAATCCATCAGACGATCCTCAAAACCCTAGACCTGGAACTCTAAGACACGCTGTGATCCAATCTAAACCACTATGGATCACATTCGCACGTGACATGGTCATAGTGTTGCGAAATGAGCTCATCATGAACAGCTACAAGACTATCGATGGAAGAGGTGCAAAAGTGGAAATTGCTTATGGACCATGCATAACGATCCAACATGTGAGCCATGTCATTATACATGGGATAAGTATCCATGATTGTAAACCGGGTAAGTCGGGTCGGGTACGGAGTAGCCCGACCCATGTTGGTAGCCGGAAAGGATCAGACGGTGACGCAATCGCCGTGTTTGATTCATCACATATTTGGATCGATCATTGTTACTTTTCTCGATGTCAAGATGGTTTGATCGATGTGCTTCATGCTTCTACGGCCGTTACTATTTCTAATAATTACTTCACGCAACATGATAAAGTAAGTTTATATATACTACTATTACATTGTAACTATTAATTTAAAATATCAAATGTCTTGAATTTTTATATATGTGATATTATGAAGGTGATGTTAATCGGACATGATGACAACAATGTGGAAGACAAAAACATGAGAGTCACAATTGCGTTCAACCATTTTGGACCAGGGCTCATTGAGAGAATGCCAAGGTGAATTATACATATATATATATAGATCTTGTTAATTAATCTAAGATTTGAAAATGCTGACGTAGACATGGGGTGATGACGTGGCAGAGTGAGGAGAGGGTATGCTCATGTAGCAAACAATAGGTACGAGAAATGGGAAATGTATGCGATCGGAGGAAGTGCTGATCCAACTATCTTTAGTGAAGGCAACTACTTCGTTGCTCCTGATGACTCTAGCAAAAAACAGGTATACATATATCTTCATTTCAAAATAGTTCAAACATATTATACAAAACGCATGGACCAGTGATTACTCACTCTTGATTGATATTTAATTATAAGTTATAACAGTATATGATTCTTCATTATATATATATATATATATATATATATAGGTGACGAAGAGAATAGAAAGTGGATATGATTGGAGGGGATGGAAATGGAGAACGTCTAAAGACGTTTTCAAAAACGGAGCTTACTTCGTGCCGTCTAGCTACGGAACCGTCACGCCGTTGTACGGAAGAGCAGAATGGTTTCCGGTATCCCACGGCTCTCTCGTCCCTTCTCTAACTTCCTCTGCCGGTCCTCTCCGTTGCTACTCCGGCAGGGTTTGTTAACTTATTACAGGCACATATGTGACTATATATTATGTTCATGGATGTAATATTGTTTTGTCAGTTTATTTTTTGTTCTTTGAAACAGCGAGACGAATTCCTGTATCTGAGGTGTGTTTTGTGAATTCTTCGCTACCCGGGACGGAATTCAAATTATCTTGGAGAATTTATATATATTTTTTGGTGTGTTTTTATTTCAAGATTTGTTTTTGATATGCATCCACATGTTTATACAAACGATAAATACAAAAAAGATTGCTATAAGAAAACGTAGACAAAATTTACAAAAATCTTTCGTCGATGCCAAACTTGTAGTATACACAAAGTTAAAGATAAAAAAAAAAAAAGATAAAAAGCGAACGAAACAGAAGAAAAGAAGAGTGTGAGTATTCTTTTGAAAAAGAGCTTTTAGAAAATTCTGTTCTCATTGCTTTGAACTCCACAAGTGACTGGAGCTTTGGATCTCACTTTCCTCATGTACCAATATACTCCACCCGCAATGCCAATCACTCCGGCTGCTGAAACCGCCGACACCGTACCTAGTAGCGACAAGTTGTCCGGTTCAAATCAGGTCAAAACTTATACAAGTACTGCATAATATATAAGTTGACCAAAACAATATTTAGTACGTAATAATACTAGTTTTGCTTAATTACCTGCAATTGCTCCAACGCGTTTATGCTTTATCAGGTTAGGATCTGCGAAAATATTTAAATGATTAAGTATATGTAATAGTACTGTATATTTCAAAATCATATAAATTATGAAGTAGAGTTTTAATTAAGAAAAAATAACGAAGAGAAGCATTTTACCTTTGCAATAAGTAGTAACGTTTCCTTGTTTACAAAGACACAAGAAGTTCTGCGTCGTCGTATCAAATCCACAAACTCCACCACCTTTAGTTGTTTCTTGGCAAAGAAGACATTTCATAGTCACCGGAAATTCGAAATTAACCCTAATCCCATACTCTGGAAACTGATCATACGGTGCGTTCTCCACACCCGTACTCCTCCAATACACGCTTGTGTACGTCGCACAGTTCTGTAGCATCAGCCTAAGAGACTGAGTTGCTTTCGGGTAATACGAGCAACAAGAAACCCTAGACCCTAAAGCCGATCCGCATTCAGGCAAATGCCTACACAGATAGCTTGAGCTATCGCAAGACGAGTCACATCTATCTGGAAACCTCTCGCAGAAGAGTGGTTTTGGCTCGACGATCACTTTCTCGGCGTTGCAGTTGAAGAACAAGTAGTCGTTTTGAGGGGAGACAGTGAAGTGTGTGCTTGAATCGATGCTGAAAGATCTAGTCGGTCGAAAATTGTCTCGATCTTGACAGTTCCACATGAATGGATCGGAGACAAGAAGATGAGGATCAGAGTAGCTTATGGATTTAACAGGGTATTTACCAGATGGTGTTCTAAGTTCGAGCTTGGTGTTGTTGTCGGAGCAAATGAGCATGTGTCTGTAATAAGGGCTACCACAACCGTCGTCGATGGAAAAGGGGTAATTTATAGGAATGTTGCCGCAAGAAGATCTGCAGAGATTTGATTGAGATGATGTTGATGATGATTGAAGAATGATGGCCATGAGAAGGAAGAAGAAGGTAAAGTAAGAGTGAAATGGAGACATTGTTTAAATTTAGAGGTTTTGATTTGATTATTGAGCAGGTATTAGTTATGAGATTATAATTTGGTGGTGTGAAGTGTTGAGTAAGCATGGAATGTCTTGTTAAGGAGTTTAAGAATAAATCTTGCCATGTGCTAATAGTTATTTTAGGTTTCTATGTTTTTAAAATATATATTTAGTTTAGTATAAAGTATTCCGGTTCAATGGGACGTGAAGTCGAGCGTCACGATACCAAAACAACGCCGCCAAAGAACCTAAACCGGTTCAGTCCGATTAGGTTTAGTATATTTTCAGATTCTTTGAGAGACGTTGAGAGATATATCTACATACTAGAGACCAAATTCTATAAAAATAAGAAAATATATTTTATTTTATTTTTCTTTAAAAATTAGTTGAGAGACGTTGATAAATAAACTTGGGAAAGATTTTATGATAGAAGGTAATCGAAGAGAATCATCCATTTAATATTTTTTCTATTTTTAAAATTTTAAGATTTTATGTCAAGATTCTGTTGGAAATATTTTACCTGATTTTTTGAAATATATGTAGCCCAATTTTTAAAGAGTTTGATAACACCGGTAATAGTGATCGACCTTTGATTGACAATTCTGAGATGGAAGATCGTGCCAAGAAGGTAATTTAATTGATGGAGTACTGATTATGTTAATCCTAATTATTAATTGATGGTAACTTTTTTGAACCTTGTTGTAATTTCCAGTTGGCTGATTTAAAGAAATTGACATTGGAAAATCAAAAGCTTATTGAAGAAACGCTTACACTAACCCGGAAGACTTAAAATTCACTTGAGGTGAATGCCGAATTACAAGTACGGTAATCAATTACGCGCAATTATAGTAGTTGAAATTTGTGAGTTTGATTTTCTTGATCTTATGCAACTCTCTGATCTTGATCATCAGTTGGTGAAATTACAAGCGGATAATCACAAGCTTAGTGAAGAAGTGCTAACACTAATGAAAAAGAATAATATTTTACTTGAGATGCAATCCGAGTTATATGAAAAGGTAATCAAACTACATATAGAGTAGATCAATATGCTAACTAACGAATATATATGTATTAGACTATTAGTATTATAGTCAGACATTAGTGATTTTTTTCTTCTATTATATTATTAGGTAATAGAGTTTAAGAAGCCCAAAGACGTGATTAAGAAAGCGAAATCGGAAGAAGATCATTCCTTTGACTTTGAGGATCAGAGAGAGTAGCAATGACGAATATTATATATGAATACGTGATTAAGCATGTTTTTGTAAATTAACGAGCTGAAATACTTGCAAAATAGGGGGCGAGGATATAGTCATATAGATATCGAGTGATTTTGACCAATGAGTGTGGTAAAAAATGTTTTTAATACGTGTTTTTGGGATCTTGCTGGTATCCAAATATGTTCTTTTAAAAATAAAAATAGATTCTCTATCCTTATGTGTATATGTTATCGACGAAACGCCTTTAGGTGGTGCACCAGAGATTAGCTCTCAAGTCATCATGGTACTTGGGCTAAAGTGCTCTAATGTGAAGTCTTCGCTGAAGCTCTTAAGTTTGTTCCTTAAACCTTGGCCAAGAATGCATGATTAAACCCTATTGCCATTGTAACTGAACTCAGGATTCAGGAATAAACATGCTCAAGGGGAAATCAACTCGGGATCAATGTGAGAAGGAAAAAAAAAATCTAAATTAAGATTGAAGTTTGGGCTTCTAATAGGCCCAATATAAACATAACATTGATCATCATAGTCATCCATGTTAGATAAAACATTTATTTTTAAAATGGGCTTGTCATAGTAAAGGTGAACCCTTCAAATAAACACCGTTCAATTTAAGTCATCTCAATCAACGGTTTATATATGAGAAGAGCACGTAATCAACTCTAAGTTCGTAGGCATGTGATCATTCGCTAATTAAAGCTTGATACGTTAGCCCTTCCTATCCATTCGTCAACGGGTGAAATCCTATCGTTCATTATAAAGATCAAACGGCTAAGATCGAAAGATTAGTGTACACGAAATCTCTCTCTTTTTCTTTTGCGGGATTGTACAGTGGGTCCCGCTGTAATTGTCATTAATGGACAGCACTGTTAATTTAGCAAATCTTTCGTCACAGTCATCTTTCTTCCATAAATGTAACCATTTCTTCTCTTTTTTTTCTTCAATCCTCATTTTCCCTGAGAATCTGGTGCTTAGCTTCGGTGAGCTCTCATGAAATCCATCGATTCCTCAATATGTTTTCTCGTTGATTAGCTTCTAATTTTAGTTATTGTTCATAATACTCGCGGATTTTATATATAAACTCGTTTTCTGAGCAGTTAGGTAAGGGTTTTGTTACCGAATTCTATGTTCTTAAATGTGAATCTGAGTAGTATAATATTTGCATGATCTGATTAGTAGATTCGCTTAGATTTTGTTTTGTTTCCGTGATTCGTGTCTTCTTCGTGGTTTCTATAGTCGTCGTGTTTCATCTATATGAATTTTGCTTGGGGCTTTTGAGTTAGTTTGATTATCTAATCGTACTTTTTTGAAGTTTTCTCGATTATTGTTGCGTGATCGTGTTTTATGCTCTTAATTTGCGTGATCGTCCAATCTGTTTTCTGGTGTTTATAATCAGGTGTTATGTGTTTATTTTGGTATTGATGATGTATTAGTTAGGTTTCCAATTACGTTTTACTCTTGTCGAAGAGATGTACTCTAAAACCAAATAGTGTAGATTTCAAGGTCTTATGGCAAAAGAAGTTCTTTATCATTTGCAAATTAAGAGAGAGTGTACTTTATTTATTTCTTCCACGCTAGTGCTTGGTGATTGTTTTAGGCAGACCAAGTAAACTAATAATTGTATAATTTATTGCGTGTAGCCTTGTCCATGGTCTATTTTTAGTCACTTAGACTCTTTTACAGATAATTTATTTTTAATATGAACAATTGTCTTAGATATTATTAGTTGACTTGTCTGGTTTTTTGTAGGTCCTTTCATTTTCATCTTGATGGTTGGCTGATTCTAACTTTCTTTGTTTTATGTTTTTGGTGTCAATGAATAGGTAAAATGGAAATATACTCTAGAATGTTTGCTGTTTCACTCGTTGTGTCATTCCTGTTGTTTTCTTCTGCCTTTGCTGAACGCAATGATGGGACCTTCAGAGTTGGCCTGAAAAAGATCAAGTTGGATCCCAAAAATCGGCTTGCAGCACGCGCTGGTTCTAAGCAAGAAAATCTCCTTAGAGCTTACAGTCTTGGAAATTCTGTAGATGCTGACATTGTCGAGCTGAAGAATTATTTAGATGCACAGTACTATGGTGAGATCGCTATTGGTACTCCACCTCAGAAGTTCACTGTGGTTTTTGACACTGGAAGCTCTAACCTCTGGGTGCCATCATCAAAATGCTATTTCTCAGTAAGCAACATCTGGTCTATTTGCTAGCTGTGGTTGATATATTTTTGCGAAGAAAACTAAATGTGCTGTCCCTTGTGTAGATTGCATGTCTCATCCATCCCAAATACAAGTCGTCGCGTTCAACCACATATGAGAAGAATGGTTTGTTCTCTCTCTATTTAAAACGTGGATCTTGAATTAGTTATACCTTGGTTTCTATTTTTTGGGATGCGCATTCGCTTCATTGATGTCTGCTTGCTTAGCATGTGGATTTCCCTGTTGGTAGATACTTTACTGTTCACTTTAGCCTCAATAATTCACTGTAATGTGCATAGAGTCTTTGTCAACATTGTTAAAAAATGCAGCATCACTGCTGGTGTGAGTTGTGAAGTTATAACTATTCTTCGTCTTCAATTCAGGAAAATCTGCTGCAATTCATTACGGTACTGGTGCAATTGCTGGGTTTTTTAGCAATGATGCCGTCACAGTTGGCGATTTAGTTGTCAAGAATCAGGTAAACTATCCTACCCTACTCAACACTCTTACGCACTCTTACGGTCTTACCATACCTCTGTGCTACATAATTGGCCTTCATTCTTATCATTGTCTATCTCATCAGGAGTTTATCGAGGCAACCAAAGAGCCTGGTATAACATTTGTTCTAGCTAAATTTGATGGTATCCTTGGTCTTGGATTCGAAGAGATCTCTGTGGGAAAGGCCGCTCCTGTTTGGTATGCCTGCACTTTCTTCTCTCGATTGGATTGAGTTTACTACATTCCTGCAGTGTAAATCTCATGCCAAGATGTCTTTTTTTTTTTACCAGGTACAACATGCTTAAGCAAGGTCTTATCAAGGAGCCGGTGTTTTCATTTTGGCTTAACCGTAATGCAGAGGATGATGAAGGTGGTGAACTTGTATTTGGAGGTGTTGACCCAAATCATTTCAAGGGAGAACATACATATGTTCCTGTGACACAGAAGGGTTACTGGCAGGTTTGTTATATACATCACTTTTTATTTCTGTGTTTCTCATAAACGTTTTCCAGTGACGGTCTAACTCAAAATCTAAATACATTTTTGTAATAGTTTGACATGGGTGATGTTCTCATTGGCGGTGCACCCACTGGTATGTGTTAACAATAATATGCCTCATCTTTTTATAATATATATAGCTGTTCCTAACAAATTCTAAAATATTTGCTGTCCGCTCCTGTTTCTAAAGTTTGAGGTACTGTTATACAGGGTTCTGCGAAAGTGGCTGTTCTGCAATAGCAGATTCTGGAACATCTCTGCTCGCGGGTCCAACTGTAAGAAAGAATCCTGGGGGAATTAGCTTATAAAATATGGTTTGTTAAGATTAATATCTGTAGTAATACTCGTATTTTTGTGTAGACTATAATCACCATGATAAACCATGCTATTGGAGCAGCAGGAGTTGTTAGCCAGCAGTGCAAGACTGTTGTGGATCAATACGGGCAGACTATTTTGGATTTACTTTTGTCTGAGGTAAGTATACTTAATATTAGACTAGCTAATAAAATCTGCGAAAATATCAAATGTTTCTGACTGACTTTCCCCTTCCCTGTTGCAGACCCAACCGAAGAAAATCTGCTCGCAGATTGGTCTGTGCACTTTCAATGGTAACCGTGGTGTCAGGTAAAGTTTCAATGGTTTCATTAATGTTATATAGAAGTTATAATATCTAGATGTTGCAGTTAAAAGTCCAAGATTTTCATCTTGGAAGGATTTTATTTCTTTCGTGATCTGTTCTTATTTAATATGATTCATTATTTTTCATTGTTTAGTATGGGCATTGCGTCGGTGGTGGACAAGGAAAACGCCAAATTGTCTGATGGTGTTGGAGATGCTGCGTGTTCTGCATGTGAGATGGCAGTTGTGTGGATACAGAGCCAGTTGAGGCAGAACATGACTCAAGATCGCATATTGAACTACATCAACGAGGTAAAACAATAAGTGTCCATTACAACACTTTTGGTCAAATAGAGTTGAATAATTCTTGTGCTGATCCCGCATGTTGGTTTTTTGTTGTTTAACAGCTATGTGAGCGCCTTCCCAGCCCAATGGGAGAGTCTGCAGTGGACTGTGCACAACTCTCAACAATGCCAACTGTTTCACTCACCATTGGAGGCAAAGTCTTTGATCTTGCTCCAGAGGAGGTATATGATTTAGAACAAGCTTCATATTTTGTAGTGAATATTATCTTATCTGCTAATCTCGGTATTGTTTTTTATGGTGTGAGCAGTATGTTCTGAAGGTTGGTGAGGGAGCTGTGGCACAGTGCATCAGTGGATTTATTGCACTCGACGTTGCTCCACCTCGTGGACCTCTCTGGTAAACCCTTGGTTCTATGGGTCAGCATAATTTCTTCTTTCATTCTTTCTTTCTATCTCTAACATAAGCACGGTGGTAAAAATGTGACAGGATCTTGGGAGATGTGTTCATGGGCAAATACCACACCGTGTTTGACTTCGGTAAAGAACGGGTTGGGTTTGCAGAAGCAGTGTAAACACGGTTGGGCTGGTTTCGGGTATGGTTTTAGTGTGAACAATCTGTGTTTCAAATGTTGTTTGTCTGTTTTCTGGAGTTTAAAGACTTTGAGTCGTAGTAGAAATGGTGGCTTAGCTCTTTTTATCTTTAATGCTTTTCGAACGAAAATAAAAAAAGGCCTTTGTAGTTTTGAAGGCATTGGCTTTGTAAATACCTTCTCCTTCTAAGTTCGATGGTGAAAACTTTAATAAATAGTGTGCCTCCTTTTGTTTATGGTTGTAAATATCCAATGATTTGGTAAAAACGTATTTTTCGGAAAAATTGGAACATACTACGTCATAGTATACTAAGGCACAGTGATAAACTATGTTTATGTTGGATGAACCTATAACTCTCTAACCTTATCCTGCTTCCGGGTTAAATGGAATCGAGAAGAGCAGTGACTTTGTGAATGTAGAGTCACTGAACTTTTGAGAAATTGAAATAACAAATTTGATGCGAGTGTAAATGTGTGGAATGAAGTAAGAACAAATTTGAATAGTTTTTTTTTTTTGGGTTACAACGAGTTACAGTTTCCTAGGGTAGAATCGATCATTTCTACATTAGCTAACACCCAAACAAGAAGCAAACCTATCATTGTATTGTATTCTCTCATCTTTTCCCCATCACCTTCCATGTTAACAAGATGTGATAACACCAAACCCCAAGCTCCCGATGACAAACTCGAAACAAATCTATTCAAACGGCATATCACAAAGAAGCTAAAAATGTTGGAGAAGAGTCTCAACTCTCAAGTATTCTTTTTAATGCTCGACCGCGAAATTTTTGAATCCACAGTGTGCAATTGGTTTCGAAGATCCTGGTTTTCCTCTAGCAACCGGTTAAACTCAATAAGGAACCCTCCAGATTGCTTTTGTAGAGCTACCGCACTGGTTATTTCGGTATGAATTTCTTTAGCTTTTTCCTGAAGCTCAGAGGCCAGCTGCTCTTGCCTTTTCTGAAGCGACATTATTTCTTCTTTCAAGTTTTTAACTTCATCTAAAGCTCTGGCCTTTACACCTTCCAATCCTGCTCCTTCCTTCTTTATAACTTCCATCATCTTCCTTCTTATCCGTAATTCTCTCATGTAATGATGCAGCCTGTCTATCATTAGCCCGAGGAAAAGAAAACCACCTGCAAGAAAACGCACAACTAAAGTTTACCAAAGCTGAAGAGAAACTTCCAAAAGAAACCAAACAAAAACTGGAAAAGCTGATTCCAAATAGCAAAACTGAAGTAAGTTGAATCAAAAGAAGAAAACACTAGCAAGTAAGGTTTACCAAAGCAGAAGCCTCAAACTGAAACTTAAATAGCAGATTTCAAATAACAAAAGCTACTAATGTGACTATATGGATCCTTTACAGCCTAAACTGATTCAAGTAGGTTGAATCAGAGAGGAGGTAAAGCTGTGATAAATCGAAAATTCAAGAGCTACTCCAACTACAGCTATCAACCTATGTTAGACACAGGAGTAAGATCCACTGATCAAGCACAGTGATCACAAATATTTCAAGAGATTGCAACCTCCATAACATAGTTTCTAAAACAATCTATGGATCTCCAATTCCGTACTGGAGACAGCAGTAATTGTAAAAAAAACTGGATCCAAGAAGAGAATCCGAGGAGCTTACCCATGAGAGTCGATTCTAGGAGATGCTTAGCCATGATAACCTCATCTGTAGGGTTCACTGCACCGTCCTCGATCCATCGCTTCTGGATCGCCATCATATTGTACACGCTTGCCACCAGAAGCACAATAATCGTCGCCGAAACCGTCTGAATCACCACCGGTCCACGGCCACGCTTGGTACGATCTAAGCTCATGATCAACAGCTTCCTAATCGGCGTCTTAAAGGAAAGCGCCATTATCACAACGACCTCGAAGAGTACAACCGCGAATAGTAAATTCTGCATCGTATTTTGATCTCAGAATCGCGAATGTGAATCTTCTAGGGTTTTGAAAATTTCTCCGAGGAATCAAATATAACAGCGATCGAGAAAATTTTCCGTCGGAAAATACGAAGAAGGAAAGTTGGAGTCGAGGAAATAATCTGTAAAAAAACACTTGCTTTTAAACTTTTGTAGATTTATCCTAGTGATCCCTAAAGTTTTAAATTGTTTCAAAATTGCTCGGTATTAATGAATGTATAATTTTAATCCAACCAATTCCTTTAAAAATAAAAATAAACTGAAAATGTCTCCTCTCTGGCGAAGGATACTGAGGAAGACGATGAAGTGGTCGATCGTCAAGAGAATCCCTATCTATGGAGGTCCATTCACTTCCATGGTATTGATACCAAAAATCTCTTCTCTTTACGCGATTTATGTTTTGTTCGATTTGATGATTCGCTCTCTCTGATTTTTTGACTGCTCATTGAGTTTTTCTATCAACGGTTGGTTCTATACAGATATGGAATTGGATGAATTCGATTCGCATTGTTCATAGATTTATGTAGAAGTTGTTGATAGATGATGATTCAAATTGATTCTTTGGGTTTTCTGTATATTGGCACTGCAGAAACATATGGTGTTGTTAGCTCCAGCTGATTTGAGCTGGAGCTACTCGTTCTCCGCTATGCATTCTAACACAGGAGAAGAAGACAAAGAAGAAATCTTGAAGAAGATGGTTAACCATAGTGAAATTGGTTCAAAGATCATCAGCAAAATCGATTATACAAATCTTGTTGACAAGTATACAAGAGATGGAAATGTTTCTGCTGCATATGACTTGTTGCAGTCCTTACAAGACAAGAACATATGCTTGCCTATTTCGGTTTTCAAGAACCTTCTTGCAGCAGTGTGTGAGCAGAACGATGTGAAGCTTTCTTGCAGAATTTTCAGAGAGCTTTTGATCACGGCGGGTAAGGAACCATTGAGTTCAGATTGTTATCTCAACTTCGCTAGAGCTTTCATTAACACGGATGATTACACGCATTTGTCGAGTCTTCTCAAAGAAATATCAGAGTCTTCTCTTCCGTGTAGGTTAATAGTAATAAACAGAATCATCCTTGCATTTGCTGAATCTAGACAGATCAATAAGGTCCTTATGATGCTTAAGGAGATGAAAGCGTGGGAATGTAAACCAGATATGATCACATACAACTCGGTTTTGGATATCTTGGGTCGAGCTGGTCTCGTGAACGAGATGCTCGGGATATTGTCATCGATGAAGGAGGATTGTGATGTATCACTAAACATCATTACATACAACACGGTGTTAAACGGGATGAGGAAAGCTTGTAGATTCGATATGTGTTTGGTGTTATACGAAGAAATGGTTCAGAATGATATTGAACCGGATTTGCTTAGTTATACTGCAGTCATAGACAGTTTGGGTCGATCAGGGAACGTAAAGGAATCGTTGAGGCTTTTCGATGAGATGAAACAAAGAGAGATTCGACCATCGGTTTATGTCTACCGAGCATTAGTCGATTGTCTGAAGAAGTCTGGAGATTTTCAGAGGGCGTTTCAGCTTTCAGATGAGCTGAAGAACACTTCCCCAATAGATTTAGCAGGTCCTCAAGATTTCAAGAGACACTTGAGATCACAGAGACGTTCAAAATAGCCTGTTTATACTGTTTTGATTCTGATATGAATTTGTATGAAGTCAAACACTACGTTTTGGTCTGATTTTAGTTTAATTTTTGATTTGAAGAAACCTGAGAAGATGACAATGAAGGTTGAAGAGTATAATGGATGATAATGTGACCAGTCTCATAAAAGTCTGCATACTACAGAAGTACAAAATGTGTCAAAGTTTCTCTTTGAAAGAAAAAAGATATTTTGGGTGCCAGAATCTGAGTTTTAAGCCAGAAGTGGGGGAGGTCGATATATGTCCGGAGAAGTCTGCTAAATTATGAAAATAGCCTTAGGTTCCTCCTTTCTTACCACAGCTTGGTCTTGACCCAGAAAAGGAGGAAAACAACCCCAAACACGATTGCCACTGGTGCCCATTTCCTGATCAATGCCTGGTTTACCAAATTCAATGTTTCAGAACCATATGAAATTATCTATGTACCATGATCACAATAAAATGAGAACATCTCATAAAGTGTGATCAATGATGCATTGTGTAATGTAAGGATTATAAGATCAAATTCACCTGACGATTCAAATCTTTAGCCTTGTCAGCATAGATACGTGATTCAGATGTTAACCGGCTCGACATCTCGCTCACCTCTGCATTAACAATAAGAGAAGGAAATAGTACATGATGAGCATATATATTGTTGTGCTGATTCCAGTTCTCCCTATTCTAAAAGGGTAATGATTGACCATAGGAGAAGGAATAGATGGGGCTTACGGTCAAGCTTTTCTCCAACACCTAGGACTTCCTGCACATTCCGCGTCATTATTTGATGGACCTCATAGAGTTCATCATTCAACTTGGCGATATTTCGTTGCGTACGAGTGTCTTGGTATAGTTTCTTGGTTTTCTGTATGAAGGTATCTACAAAAAAGAAGTAATGGATTAAGAAGAGTGAAAAAACCCAGGAGGATTGTGTTTCCAAGATATTACTGAATAAAGAAGAGAATCTACGGTACACATACCAAATTTAATAAAGGCATAAGGCCGAGCAGCTGTTTCGATATTAGGCCCATTGACACGTTCAAATTCATTCTTGAGATCTTCCAGGTATTGGAAAGCGAGTTTCTTAGGGTAAGAGCGGTCGCACATTGTCAAGTAGCAAACACGTCCTTCTATGATGTAACTAAAGTTTTCTGGTTAAGGAAGCATAGATATTCGGAAGTTTCTTTCACCTTAGTTTCGAGTTAAAAGATGTAAAAGGCCGTATGGATATCAAATATGTCAAAAACTAGTCAAGTATCAAAACAAAAAAATCACAATGCAAGAGGATTTGAAACGTGTCATAAGCCAGAAACCTGTGAAAATCTACGAGGATGCAAATATACCTTCACAATATCATAAGCAGACTAAATTTCAGCCAACTTTGTGCAATCCTAAGGAGGTAAATTACCAACCAAATTTCTTGAATGAGAGACTATATAGATGCAATTCTTAAGCAAACATCAATGTAAAATCTATAAATCAACAAAATTTTACAAGCATAATATAAATTAATAAGAAATGAGTAAAAAGGCAGATGTTAAGGATACTGGAAAACATAGGGGCCAGTTTCAACGGACATTCTTGAAGCCTCATTTTGACCCCTGGAAAGATTCTTAAACAGAGCCTTGACCTGTTGCTTATACATATCTGAATCTGGTAAGTCACGTCCATCATCGAGCCCCTCAGCTAGAGGCAACCCATCAGTAACACGAGCTATCAAAGTCATTTTCACCATCTTTGCCTTATTCCTTCTCCAATAACAATATTACTGCAATTATCATAAAATTTCAAACAAAAATATGAAATCATACAACTCACCAAATCACAAAACAATCATTATTATCAAGACTCTAGATGTAAGGCAGGCAATTTAACAATGCATGTCTAAGACCAAGGTTTTGTAAGACAAACAATATTCAAAAGAAAATGAAAAATCTTGATTTTTCAACGTGATAGTTCAAGATAGCTTTATCTCTATTTGAAATTCAGATAATGAAGATGATGAACTATCCAAACATGTAATACGCAAATTAGCAGATAAGATTAACCTCAAAGAGACTCTAACTTGACATCAACATAAAAAGCTTCCACATTGTGACAATTCACCACCAAGATATCATCATTATAACCAATTTCAAACAATCACATAGAGCTTCACTAATATAAAATCCAAAATACATCACAATTTTCCGCATTCGTATATGTTTGACAAGCTAAAACATCCACAACCGAGAAAATCCAATTCGAGAGAAATCAAAGATCTAATGACGAAATCCATTAAAAATATCAAACAAACAATGATCCAAATAGGTACACACTCAGTAACATCTTCAGAATATCCCAAAGTTCCGATCCCAAACGGAAGCAAATCTCAAAATTGAATAAAATTATCATTGCTATATCTAACACGGAAGATTAAATTTGAACATGGATTTAGACAAAAACCTGATACGAGCAGTAAAATGATTCTTCTTGATTCAAAGATCTGAGAAGCAGGGGAAGACGATGATCCAAGGAAGAAAAGACAAGTAATTTTTTAATAAAGGGTTTATCAATGGGGGCTGAATTATTATTAATTGTTTTTCTTGTTTTTGTCATTCGAAAATACAATTTATGACGACGATCTACGTTCTGCGATTACCATTTACCAGGCCTCATGTGATTGGGCTTGTGACGCGTTTTGGTGACATGTCTTGCCGACGTGGCGCGTTTGATTAACGTTAGCGTTTTGAAACTGGATCGAACCGATCAAGTCTTTTTAATGACTGGAGAAAACCGGAAATAATCGGCTAAACCCGCCGGTTTATGAAACAGACTGAAATCGCCCTTCTTCTCCGATCGATCCTCTCTTCTCAGCTCAAAATCACAAATCTTCAGCTTCAGAACCATCTATCACCAATCTCTGTCTCTAGTCTCTTTCAGATGAGAAATAAAAATGTTACCTTTGTTTATTCATTTTGATTCATCTTCCATTTCTGTTGAAGTTTGATTTCTATCGGAATATAATTGAAATTAATTCTGCTCGAGTCTGGCAAAGAGAGCTCTTTCTATTCTCGATGGTGAAATCCATGGAATCAAACTCGAAATCCAGAAAAGAAACCATCTTGATCAAATACGCAATCTTCTCACGATTCCTAGTTCTCTTCTTAACTATTTTATGGCGGAGCTTACTCCAACCTTACGATACATCAGCTGCACTCAATCCACCTTGCTTGTACAACAAAGAAGTCGCCACTGAAGATTCTCCTCCACTCTTTGTAGCCAATGCAACAATCTCGAAGACCCTTGAAAATAGCATTGTCTGGGACAGTGTGTATTTTGTCCGAATCACCGAGTGTGGATACGAGTATGAGCAGACTTACGCATTCTTGCCTCTGCTTCCTTTCTTCATCACGCTTCTCGCTCGTTCAGGTTTTGGGGATTTTGAATCTACGCACTTGATTCTCTATGTTTCTTTTATCGTTTCCTTAGTTTCCCATTTTTTAATTTGGATTCAGTTTTTGCGCCTTTGGTTCCATTGATTGGTCTTCGAGCTGTGATGGTGTTGTCTGGTTACATTGTCAGCAACTTGGCCTTCATATTTGCTGCTATCTATCTATTCAGGTACTTCTTCTTTGACATTCATCCAAATAAGTCAAAGCATGAGTCTTTTGAGCTCTACAAGTTCAACATTTTTCGTAGGCAATCAACATTTTTGAGTTCCTCTTAGTTCTGTTTGGTTATTGGTAACTATTGGTGTTTTCTTTTCACCATTTTGAGTGTCTTACTCCAGTCGTTGTTAACAGGGTTTCAGTTATTATCTTGAAGGATACTGAAGCATCATTCAGAGCTTCGATTATCTTCTGTTTCAATCCGGCGTCTATATTTTATTCATCAATGTAATGTATTTAAGCAATGATCTCTTAAATTCAGTTACTGAAAGTAAAAATGTTCAATCTTATGAGAATGTTGACTAACTGAAGACCGAACTGTTTCTTTGTGACTTCCAGATATTCAGAAAGTCTATATGCTGTTTTTTCTATTGGAGGCGTGTATCACTTGTTATCTGGTAGCAGCAATATAGCCGCACTCTGGTTTGCACTCTCTAGCTGTGCAAGGTCCAATGGAGTTCTTAATGCTGGTTATATCTGTTTCCAGACGATGCATCGAGCATATGAAGCTTTATATCAGAAAAGGCTTGTTTATGTGAGTTATACATATCTCATTCAAGTTTCAAACACTGGATTTTGTTGGTAGAATGCTTAATCCGGATCAGTCTATTTCCTACATTTTAGATCATTGATCCTTCTAGAAGATAGAAAAGGAAAAACTCGAACAGTACTTTTAGTTACTTCGTTCTTTATTTCTGTTTAATAAAGTCCCACTTTACTGTCTGTTAAAGGTTGCAGTGGAAGAGTTTCTTGATTTAGTATCTCTCAAATCGCAGCTGCTTGGTTTATCATGTTATCTCTAAATGTTTAAAGCCCATCTCTTTAGCTCGCTGTCAACTCTTAAAAAGTATGACAGCCATAAAGCCATAATGATTTGTCTCTCTACCCAGTTGGCTATGCAGGTTTTGGTTGCTGGATTTCTTAGATGTGTATGCATTTGTCTTCCTTTTGTCGCATATCAAGCATACGGATATTATAACATATGCCATGGATATACACTTGATGAAATGAGGCCTTGGTGCAAAGGAAGGATACCTTTGCTGTACAGCTTCATTCAAAGTCATTATTGGTATGTACTTTGAACAACAATCTTTTTCTTTCATAGATTTGGATGTTGTGCCTTTATTTCCTTGTGCTGATGACATGATATCTGACAGGGGAGTAGGCTTCCTTAAGTACTTTCAGTTTAAACAGCTCCCAAACTTTCTGCTCGCATCCCCAATTCTTTCTCTAGCTGTGTGTTCAACTATGAGTTATGTCAAGTCTCGGCCTGAGCTTTTCATTTCGTTGGGGTTTCAAGCTACCAATAATGAAAAAAGATCTGCTGCAAGGCTTTATTCTTTGAAGGATGCAGTTGAAACAGAAGTTAAAACTTCAACAAATGAAGGTATCATCATATTCTTTGTTATGAAATATAACAGTTCCAAAATTAAACATTGATGGATTCTCTCTATCTTCCTGAGTAGGAAACCGAGGCATTAGGCAGCGGAAATCTAGCAAAAAGAAGGAGGTTACTTTGACCAATGTAGCTGTGGAATTTAACTCGCCAGAGAAATCAGGATACTTTTCAGCTGATGTATTCCCATTTGTTGTACACTTAGGTTTAATGGCAGCCACAGCGTTCTTCATCATGCATGTTCAGGTTACTATCCTTAATAGATTTTAAGAATATACAGATTTTAAGAAGAAAGATGAAGTTTTAATGAGACTGTCTTGTTGTGGTAATTACAGGTTGCAACACGGTTCTTGTCAGCGAGCCCTCCTCTATACTGGTTTGCATCGTATTTGATTGCATCTCCAAACCATAGTAAATGGGGATACTTGATATGGTCATATTGTGCAGCCTATGTCCTTCTTGGCACTTTACTCTTCTCAAATTTTTATCCCTTCACTTGATTCATGATTTTCTCAGCATCTTTGGTGTTTTATCAGTGTACTGAAATGTAAAGTCTATCATAAGAAACGATAAATAAAAAAAAGACGACGATTTCATCTACTACTATAGGCCATAATTACTCTATTAATTCTCCATCTTTTAGCCTACTAGGTTCATTAAAAATAAAAAAATAAAAAATCAAATGTTAGTGTATTTAGAAGTATAATAAATATATACATAGTAAATGTTCAAATTAAATGTAAATAAATGTATTTGAAATTTCTTATTTTATATACTCCTAAGTCCTAACTACAACAAAAAAAAGCCAAAAAATAAATGGGACAAAAAGCACATCATATACATCTGCAAATGGGACACAAAATAAAATGGAAGATTTGGTCCAGACCATTTAGGATGAGGTGTCTGACTTTTATTTTAAATGATTGAATATTCACGAAGGAGTGATTGAATTTTGTCTCAAAAAAAAAATGCAATGACATGTACTGATTTTAGCTGAAAAAATTAAGTTAGTTGAAATAAAAAAAATGAGGGCCACAAGATATAAATGGCTGATTTTAATTGAACCAAACAAAAGTACAAGAGATCTACGTGTGTAGAACAATTATTATCTCACCCAAATAATTCGAACACAATTATTTGAAGATCCAATAATTTTTTTAATAAAAAATATATATCAAAATTCATTATTTTTTATACTCTATAAATAGAGTGTAATTTCATTTGATTCAGACAAAAAAAAAACATAATTTTATCCAGATATCTTTTTTTTTGTTACAAATCCAATTATCTTTCTAATTTTTTTTGTTAGAGAAATGGATCCCAACAATAACCTTTTTAACACCCAAAATTCTTCTAATTATCCTTTTAACTATCCAAATCCCAACAATTATCATTTTCAAAACCAATCTTCTAACCAACCTCAAAATATACCAAATTATGGGTTTCCACCAAATTGTTTCATGCCGTCATCTGTTCCAACCTATCTTCCATATTATGGATCGATGATGCAATATCCATCTCAAAAACTCCCTTATTCTTCTACTCCGGCGGGTCATGAAAATGTTTCAAATGTTGGACCAATTGAATTTCCCGGATATTCTACACAAACGGCTCTTGGAGGCATAAGTAATGTTGATGAAGGTACTCCAGATGTAGATGATTCAACTCCTGCTCGCAAAAAAATCCCAAATGGAACACTGCACAAAATTTGGTGCTAGTAAGTGGGTGGATTAAATATGGAACCGACAGTGTTGTTGATAAAAACCAAAAAAGTGAATCATTTTGGGGTAAGATTGCTGACTACTGTAATGAGCATTGCTCATTTGATCACCCTCGTGATATACGTTCGTGCAAAAATCATTTCAACTACATCAACAGCAAATTGGCAAAATGGACTGGCGCTTACGATAACGCTAAGCGTATGCATCAAAGCGGGTGGTCAGAGAATGATGTACTGGCGAAAGCGCATGAGCTATATGAAAGTGGGGGAAATAAACATTTTAATTTAATGTCTGAATGGGCCGCTTTCCGTGATCAACCACGTTATGAAAGTCAGGTAAGAGCAAATACTGGATCTGGAAGCAGTGGATCTAAGAGAGCTCACGAGGGTGATGCAAGCGACTCCAACTCTGTAGGATCTAGTGTTCGTCCAATGGGGAGGGAAGCAACAAAAAAGAAAGGTAAAAAAAAAGTAAGGAAACAGCTTTGGAGGTAGTCAACGAAGACTAGTTTGAATACAAAGACTTGAAGAATCAAGAGATTGAACGATTAGACAAAATAGCCAACACGGAAGAGGAGACAAACAATTTGATGAAAGAAAAAACTCGTGCCAAGAAGATGAAGATGTGGATTAAGCTAAGTGAAAAGGATAATCTCGATGACCAGAGCAAAAAGCTGTTTAACGAGTTAAGCAACGATCTATTTGGAAATTAATTATTATTAAGTGTTTGTTTATTTGTGGTCGTTTTTTGCTTTCATAATGTGTGTTTGTTGCTTTCTGCTATAATAATGTTTGTTTGTCTTTTTCTCCTTTAATAATGTTTTTTGTCAGTTTTCGTCAAAGAAATCCGTGACTTTTGGCTTTTAAATGAAGAATCCAATCATTATCTACTAGTGCACTAAATTCTATTATTTTTTTGAATTTTTCTGTATGAATTTACTCAATATAAATTCAATTCTTATCTATTGATTAATTGTTATCCATAATATGTTTGGAATCCGTCGATTTCAGCCACTTAACTTCCTATAAATGGAGATTTTTTCTTTCATTCAAGTATCAATACAAATAATATCATCTTACTGAAAATATCAATGAATCCATCACAATTTCCTTTTGATATCAAAGCTTACAAAAGACAGTCTCAAATTAAAGAGAAGTATATCCTTAACCAGTTTAGGGAGCGTCGACAGAAAATAGAGGAAGGACGGACATCTAGTAGCAAGAGAAGATACTTCAACAGAGATCATGTAGCAGCAAACCAGAGGCTAATTGATGACTACTTTTACATATGACGATGCAATGTTTCATCGGCGATTTCGGATGCGAAAACATGTTTTTCTTCGGATAGTTGCAGACCTATCAAGCAGTGACAACTACTTCACTCAAAGATTTGATGCAACAAAAAAAGAAGGTATATCTCCACTAGCAAAATGTACCACGGCAATGCGAATGTTAGCATATGGTGTGGCGGCCGACGCGGTTGATGAATACATCAAAATAGGAGGTACAACAGCAATGGAGTGCTTGCGTAGATTCTGTAAAGGAATTATACAATTGTATGAGCAAGTGTATCTTAGAGCTCCAAATCAAGATGAACTACAAAGAATACTCCATGTTAGTGAAATTCGAGGCTTCCCGGGGATGATTGACAGTATTGATTGCATGCACTGGGAATGGAAAAATTGTCCTACGGCGTGAGAAAGTCAATTCACTCGGGGAGATAAGGGAATAACCACTGTTATTCTTGAAGCAGTTGCATCTCATGATCTATGGATCTGGCATGCATTTTTTGGGTGTCCGAGCACATTGAACGACATCAATGTTCTAGATCGTTCACCCGTGTTTGATGATGTGGAACAAGGAAATACTCCAAGAGTGAACTTTTTCGTGAATCAACGTCCATATAATATGGCGTACTATCTAGCTGACGGTATTTATCCTTCTTATCCGACTTTCATCAAATCAATTAGACTTCCTCAAAGTGAACCAGACAAGTTATTTGCAAAACATCAAGAGGGGTGTCGGAAGAACATCGAACATGCATTTGGAGTGTTGCAGGCTCGATTTAAAATCATTCGCAAACCAGCTCGCATGTGGGACATAGCTGATTTGGCTATCATTATGAGATCATGTATCATATTGCATAATATGATTGTTGAGGATGAAAGAGATACATATGCTCAAAACTGGACTGATTATTATCAATCCGAGGCAAGTGGGACTACTACACCGCAACCATTCTCAACCGAGGTGCTACCTGCATTTGCAAGTCATGTGCGTGCTAGATCAGAATTGCGTGATTCCAATGTGCATCACGCAGTGCAAGCAGATCTAATCAAACATATATGGGCAAAATTTCGTGATTAAAAATATTTTTAAGTTTTTGTTGTGTGTGATTTAAAATTTTATTGTTTGTGAGTTGGGTTTATTGTACTAATTATTTAATGTGTGTTTTATTAGTTTTATATGTTTTATTGGTTGTATCGTGTGTTTATTTGTGTCCTATATTCAATACCAAAATTTTCGTGATTTTATTTCTTTTATAATATATTTTTTAATTTTTATTATTTGTTAAAAGTTAATTCAAATTATAAATAAAATATAAAAAATATAATTTTTGTTTAGTTTTAATTGATAATTGCTATTATTATGTAATCACAAAACATAAACAAAACATAAATAAAAGAAGAATATTAAAATAAAAAATAGTGGGGTAGAGAGTTGAATTTTATTAAGCAAAACTATTATATTTATAAAAATTAAATAGGTAGTTGAATTATTAGGTGGAAGAAAAAAAAAGAAGATGTAAAGTGTTAAAAATGATAAAAGAGCTAGTTGAATTTTCTAACCATTGTTAATAGTCTTATCATAATTACTCTCTCTAGTTATCGACTCTCTCCACCTTTTTGCTTCTTGTCGAAATATTCAAATAACTATAATCTATATAAATATATATATTCATGTGTAATTAATAATTGATGGTGTTTGTGCTAGGCTTACACTTCATCAGTAATAAATCCAGATGACAAATTTTTCTTTTAGGCTTCATCAGTAATAATTGATGGTGTTTGTGTTAGGCTTACACTTCATCAGTAATAATTGATGGTGTTTGTGTTAGGCTTACACTTCACAGCACATATAAACGGAACGGAATAACTAAAAACCAAATTCCAACTAAACCAATAATAAAATGTGAGTGTATTAAGAAGTATTAGAAATATATACATAATAATGTTCAAATAACTAAGCTAAACTATAATCTAAACAATTATTCAAAATGACTAAAACCGAAATCCAACAAAACTAAAAAATTAAATGTCAATGTATTTAGAAGTATTAGAAATATATACATAATAAATGCTCAAATTAAATGTAGCTAAATGCACAAATGAAACACAAATTGAATTTGATAGAAAAAATAAGTAAAAAAACTACAACACCACCCTCTTTATTTTAAAAGGTGGCTTTTGTTATTTCACTCCAATCTTCACATCTAGTATTCTAAAAAAAATAAATCAAAAACATGTTTTTCTCTAGAGTTGCAAAGCAAGGATTAAAAACACGGTTTTGTTGTTTTGTCACGATTTTAGCCGATTAGTATTTGGTTTTTTTTTTACTCGGCTCATGATCTCATTTGGCAAGGCACTGATATGCTTTTTTGACTGTTTTGTAAAAGATTTGACGTTGAGGCGACAGTTTCATTGTAAAATCTAGCTTGATCGATGAATTATATATTTTTGTTATGTTATGATTCTTTAACAACTAGCAGAGATTTGATTGGGCCCTAGACAAAGTGTCCAGCCCATGTATAATTGACCAGCACGTTGTTGGATACGAAAAGCTTCAAACGGCACGGTGAGTGTAAGTAATAATAATCCCACATCGCTTAGAGCCGAAACAAATATTGGAGAAGCACGAGTATAAAGAGAGAAGGGGACCCACCGAGTATCAACCATCATCAGTGTTAATTTTTAATGTTTTTGTAATAATCTTATTTTTGTAAGAGTAATTGAAGTTGCCAGAAATATTTAAGCTGTGTAACGCTTATCAATTATTTTAGTAAGAGTCCCACATCGGATACAGGTGCCCAGTTGATAGGTTTTGTTTGGATATAAAAGAGAGAGGCTTGCGTTGATTGTAAAGTATCTTTGCGCTTGGGGCAATGACGCAGCTAATGAGGTTCTAACCGAGGCGCGTCTATTGCTGGTTGAAAACTATTTCCAAACCCCCTCCTAGGCCTGAGCTCGTCTTAGGCCTTCGAGAATTTTTGAAAGGGCTCCCTTCGGGGTAAAGCTCTACAATTCTCAAGTTCAATCTTTGTTTCTTCCAACCTATTCAAATAGGCGAATACTAACATCTTTTCCATTCATATTCATTCATATACAAACTAATAGAACCACGATCTAAGAAAAACACAGTATTTGAAAAAAAGAAACCCGTTAATGTATATTGATAAAATGAAAAAAAAAACACAACAAAACTCAGTGTTTGTGAACTGTGTAATGAACAAACCTCAATTACAAGAGGAATAACAGCAAGAATTGTCTAGAGCTAACCAAAACAACTACATGAGCTTGGGTTTGATGAGTTCAATGCCTCCCATGAAAGGCCTAAGGGGCTCAGGGATCACCACGGATCCATCTTCTTGCTGGTAATTCTCCAGCAAACACACCATCATCCTCGGGACCGCACACGCTGTTGCGTTTAGAGTGTGCACAAACTTGATAGCTGGAAGATTCGCTTTGCCTTTCTTGGCACCCGTCTGAAGCGGTTCAGATGGGCGGTAACGGATTCCCAGTCTCCGGCTTTGGTAATCCGTGCAGTTTGATGTGCTTGATATCTAGTTCACAAATTAAAACAGCAAGCTCAAAGATGAAATTAAAGATTCGGTTCTAGTGGTTTGAAACAAATAAATAAAAGTTTGTTTTCTTACCTCGCCAAATCGTCCTAAACCAGGCATCCATGCTTCAATGTCAAACTTGCGGTAAGCTGGAGCACCTAAATCCGCTGTGGCCATATCCAATGTTCTGCAAGGATAAAGTTAGATTTCCTGAAGACAAAAGCTCTGGTGAGAAAAACTCAGGTTTGAAATCTAGTTTCTTACTTGAAGTGTAATCCTAGAGAAGTGAACAAATCTTCTTCGATCTGAATGAGTTCTTGGTGGAAGGTTTCACTATCTTCAGGTCGGCATATGACAAACATTTCTGCTTTGCTGAACTGATGAACTCGGTAAAGACCTCTGCTCAAAATTAGGATTTTTAGTAAGACCAATGCGTAAATCGAAGAAGCCAAGAACGCACAAATGCTACAAGGACTAAACACTTTCTTCTAACTTACTTTGTGGCGGCGCCAGCTGCACCTGCTTCAGTACGGAAGCAATGAGAGAAAGCTATATATTTCAAAGGTAATGCTGATTCAAGAAGAATAGAATCCATGTGGATTCCTCCAACGGGAATTTCAGCGGTACCAATGAGACATTGGTCAGTTCCATCTATAGAATAAACCTATCCAGAAGAATGGAAGCATGATTGGCAACAAAACAAAAAATGTTGACTTATCAAACAGAGAAAAGACACAAGTATTGCAGAAACCTGAGTATTATCTCCACGAGGTTGGAAACCGCATTTCTCAACAATAGAAGATCTCACGATTTCAGGGGTCGTTAGGGGCGTAAAACCCTTCTTCATGACTTGTGATAATGTCCAATTGAGGAGGGCCATCTCCAACAAAACTGCCTCATTCTTCAAATAGAAAAACTTTGAACCACTTACCTGTCGTATCAAAAAACAGAAGGAAATTACTTAATCTCATCTTTTTGATTAAGTTTACTAGAAAGCTGAAAATTTGGTCATCGATCTAATGCTTCATACAAGGAGGTGATCATCCATCCACTCAAGTGAACTCAACTAGTTTGAACTGAAAACGTTAATTCTAAATACAATTGCACATATGGAAAAGAAAATCAGCTGCTCACATTTCTCCACCAATTTACTGAGAAAAATAATAATTAATGTGTTTCAATTAAGGATAAATTATGACATCTAAACCCATCAGTTAAGCAGACGCCAACGCTTATCCAACAACCTAAAAAGATGTGCTTTGATAACTTCAAATAGACAAAGTGTATACCTCTGCAGCAGAGTCAAAATCAATGAGATCAAGATCCTTTCCAAGCTGAAGATGATCCTTGATTGGAAAACTAAACTCACGTGGACTACCAACCTAGAAAGAAAATTATGAATTTTAAAAAATCCATAGTCAATGCAACAGTTGAGGGAAGTTATGACCAAACTAATTACCTCCTTTCTAATTGCCGATGAATCTTCTCCTCCAACAGGGACATCAGGGTGTGTCATATTTGGTATAGACTGTGCTACATGTTGAAGCTCATCTTTAAGCTTCACGAGGTCTTCTTCCAGAGTTACAAGACTTTCCTTAAGATTTTTACCTGACCACGAAAACACTTTATCATCCTTTAACAAAAAACAAAGACTGATAAACAAAATGGATTCCTAGTGTACCTTCTTCTACGAGCCTCTCACGTTCTGATGGTTCCAGCTTCCCTTTCATCTTCTTTGCAACATTGTTTCTTTCCTCACGAAGCCCCTCAACTTCCTGCTATCTGCAATCATTGATTAGCTGAACCGAAAGAACAAAAAAGAATGTTTATAAACCAATGTCACCAACACTTCATGAGAGTAACTATCCATAAACTAACAAAACAACAAACATTAACATGTTTCTTAGGAGTTCTTCCTCAAAGTAACTGACTTTACATATTTCCAGTACTAAGAATCCCAAATTCGAATAGAGCTAATTGCTACCAGTGATAAAGAGTTCACACAAGTAGAGTAGAACAGAGTAGAAGATTAGATAACCTTCTGGAGATTGACCATGTTCTCGTAAAGCTCGAGCACTGCTTCCAAATTAGCATTGGAATTTCTATTCTTGATATTGATTTCAACTGCTTCTTTATTATCTCTTATCCATTTGAAATCAATCGACGCCTTCCACTGAGGCCTCGCAGCTAAAAACTCGCAACAACCGAAACGAATCAGCAATATTCATAACAATGATGAATTGAAGAGAGAAGAGAGTGAAAAAAGTGATTACCAGAGGAATCATAGGTCTGCGTGGTCGGAATATCTTGTACGACGGCGGAAGCAGAGAAAGCTCTGAACAGGAGAGGCTTACGCCGTTGAACATGGCGGGAAAAGGAACCTAGGGTTAGAGTATTGGGAAATGGCTTGATGAAGAGGCGAGAAGAGAATGTAGAGAAGGTTACAGGAACCGCCGCGAGTCTTAATTTGTGTAAACTCATCGCCGGAGCCGTCAAAGAAGAGACGTCGACTAAAGTTTTTAAAGCCTTCACAAAATTTATCTTCTGCGAAACGTTGTCGTTTTAAACATGTGGAAAAAATCGAAAACAGTAATTTTTACCTCGCCGGCGAGATGACGTGTCCGGGGAGGTACTTGTGACCTTTTGACTTTCCACGTGTTTATTTGGACTCGTGTTGACTTTTCTTCTATGGCTCAAATGAAAACGGTAACGTTTTAGATGGGGTTAAGTTAACGTTTTACGTGGCCGTCGAAGAAGACCAACGGGTGTGTATGATAATTCCGTTTTTTTATGTTGTTGAAAATAATTAGAAGGTAGAAGAAAGTTTCTTGTGTTTTCCTCTTCACTTTGTTGTTCTGTTGTGACATTATACATATAATTCGCAGAAGCAGAAACCAAAACTTGAAATAAAACTATTTTGATTTTGTTTGCTCTACGTTTGAGCTGAAATAAAGTAATGGCGATTTGGTCGATCGTTCGAAGAAAAGTCGGTAACTCGTTTGCTTCTTCGGTGAGTTTCCAGAATATTCTTCATTTTTCATCATTCATTTTTAGCCATTTGGGAGTAAATTTGTTAAGCTGTGATGTGTTTTTTTTGTTCAGATTATAAAACAGTCGAGGAAGAGTGGGAGCACTACTACTAATCATCGGTACTATGGAGCTTTTGCAAAAGAGGTAGATTTTGATCATATGTTCTGAGTTTGTATTTGAAAAGAATTAGTCTTTTTTGTCTTCTTTAAAGCTTTGAATCTGTTTTTTTTTTTGTGAGATGGTCAATAGATTAACCAAGTAAACGTTATTGGATTATTGCTTGCTCATCGTAATGGTTTAGATATTCATCACACTTAAACATTGATTACAGATTTCACTTGTCGCAAGGGGATCACAAGTGGTGAATTCCACTGGTCTTCGTTCTTATTTAGGTACACCTCGCTCAATATTTGAGAAAGACTGTCACTTTACTTGGTTTCATCTCCCTTTTACGTTTCTTTAATGTGTAGGTTACCATTTGAGCTCCAATGCTATAAGGTGAGTTTATGTTGTTGAATTTGTACTTAAGTAGAAAGAATAAGTCAACATCTTTGAAGCCATTATGTTTTAAGAGCTTCAAAATACTTTAAGGAAGCATTTTCAATAGCTTTAATTGTTGTCTGATATGTTTCTTTGATTGTCTTTTAAGCAGGGTAACTGTGCCTTGCATCCAAACATTCAACACTAGAATTAGGTTGTTTTCGTCAGATAATGGTATGATATATACTCGTGGTTTCAAATTGAATCCATATTAGTGTCACTGATGGGGTTTGATTATTGATGATGATATTCATTTTGATGATGAAAGATGGCTCTGTGGATGCTGTTGTTCCATTCATGGGAGAATCTATTACTGATGGCACTTTAGCCACTTTCTTAAAGAGTAAGTAGATGTTGGCGAAGTTGCATATCTAAGATTTTTCATTAGCTGGAGAAAAAAGAACTTGAAAACATCGTTTATGTGAAACTTCTATTTTTCTGAGATCAGAACCTGGAGACCATGTGGAAGCTGATGAGCCCATTGCTCAGATAGAAACTGATAAGGTACTCATTGGTGGTTCTTTCTTTTCTTATTTCTATTCTTGATGCTTCAACAGTTTTACTAATATTTTTGGTGTACTAAACAGGTTACGATTGATGTTGCTAGTCTTGTTGCCGGGACTATTGAGAAGGTAGAGTCTTAGATTGAAAGAATACTTGCCATTATGTTCTAGCTGTATTTAAATTCTCTATATTTCTGCAGTTTGTGGCAAAAGAAGGTGATACAGTGGAGCCTGGTTTCAAGATAGCAGTGATTTCCCAATCTAGTGGAGCTGCAATTCAAGTTAAAGAATCAGAGAAGAAGCCCGAGGAGACTAAACCTGAGGAAAAAGAAGAAAAGCCAAAACCTGTAGCTGAAGCTCCTCCTTCACCAAAAGTGGAAACTTCACCTCCAAAAGAGAAGCCTAGAGCTCCTCCTCCTCCACCTGCTTCAAGACAGTCACCAAGAGAGCCCCAACTTCCTCCAAAAGACCGGGAAAGAAGGGTACATAATATAATTAAGAGTCTGTGTGCTTACTTTAGAAAACTCTGCTTCTTGAGATATATGCTTAGTTTTTGAGTTTATACAAGCAGGTTCCAATGACAAGACTCAGGAAACGTGTAGCAACCCGATTGAAGGATTCTCAGAACACCTTTGCTCTACTGACTACGTTCAATGAAGTGGACATGTAAGTTTGTGACAGCCTATAGATTAGTGAATAGTTAGAGTTACTTGTGTTTTGTGGTCCTTTATCTCGTGAGGAATCTTGTTCTCACTACCATGTTTCTGACTTTTACATCTATGTTTTTCAACTTATTGGAATCAGGACTAATCTGATGAAACTACGTTCTGAGTACAAAGATGCGTTTCTTGAAAAGCATGGTGTCAAACTAGGATTGATGTCAGGTTTTGTAAAGGTATAAACTTTACTACGCCCCATCATCAAAACATTGTGTCTCTATCTTCAACAGAATGAAACCTCATGTTTCTTTTGTTCCAGGGTGCCATCAGCGCACTCCAAAATCAACCAGTCGTGAATGCTGTTATCGATGGAGAAGACATTATCTATAGAGATTATGTCGACATCAGCATTGCTGTTGGTACACCTAAGGTACCATTATCATCTCATCTGTATAACTTTCTACTGAATCTGAAGTGAAAACTTATTACAATGTGATCTATATAGGGACTTGTTGTTCCAGTGCTTCGAAATGTAGAGAACATGAACTTTGCTGAAATTGAGAAAGAGATCAATAAGCTTGCTAAGAAAGCAACAGCTGGAACAATCTCGATCGATGAGATGGCTGGAGGCACATTCACTATCTCTAATGGTGGCGTTTATGGAAGCCTTTTAAGTACTCCAATTATTAACCCTCCTCAGGTTCCAAGTTTCTCCCACATTTTTCTCAATCATCAGCAACATTTTCTGGTGGTCCTCTATGAGTTTTTTACCAGTTGACATTTACTGTTACAGTCAGCTATTCTCGGTATGCACTCGATAGTGAACCGTCCAATGGTTGTGGGAGGAGAAATTATGTCAAGGCCAATGATGTACATTGCTCTGACTTATGACCACCGTCTGATAGATGGAAGAGAGGCTGTTCTTTTCCTCCGTCGCATTAAAGACGTCGTTGAAGATCCGCGAAGGCTGCTTCTCGATATCTAGACCGAATTCCGTTAAAAGTTTATATTCCCCAAGACACAAAAAAACGTCCATGATCGACCAAGAACTTGTAGATGTTCATATATATGTAAACACGTTCATAGTTTGCTCTTAGATGTGTGTTAACTTTATTTCAATAACAATGAAGCAATGCCCTCTTGGCAAAAGATAGTACATTTTCAGGCCAAATCAGAATAAAAGAAAAACAGAAGTCATTTCACAAAAGCAACAGACAAGTCATGGACGAAGAAGAAACACATATCATGATGGCTTGTAGTATTTGGTGGCCACGAATGGCATCTTTGTGATGCTGCCTTCATATGGTTTCCCACGGACCAAGATCTTGACTTTAGTCCCTGTCTTGTGCTGACCTGACTTCACATACCCCATGGCTATGTTCTTCTTCAAGTTCGGGCTAAACCCGCCACTTGTAATCTCTCCAATCTTGTTCCCACTCTCATCATGGACCTCGCTATGTGACCTTGCGGGTGGTCCTGATGAGAAAAAGCCGACCCTTCTGATCGTAGGTCCATCTTTAAGCTGTTGGAGGATCACATCCGCGCCAAGAAACCCACCTTCAGCTCTTCTACGCTTCCCAATGGCCCATGTGAGCCCAGCTTCAACAGGACTAATGTGTTGCTCCATGTCGTTTCCATATAGACACAACCCTGCTTCTAGCCTGAGACTGTCTCTTGCCCCTAGACCTGTAAGCCTTACCTTACCCTCGGATTTCTCCAAGATTGCTTTTGCCAAATCCACTGCATTCTCGGATGGAACAGAGATCTCAAACCCATCTTCCCCGGTATACCTGAAAACCAAAAACAGATATATTCATTACCTGTGAGATCTTCAGAACTCTTCCTCTTTGACCTAGTGTCTACTTGAACCAAGAAACAAGAAGATAATATAGTGTCTAATTCGAAGCTGAACATGAGATTTTACCCAGTCCTGGTAAGGAAACATGTGGAACCATTAATGTCCAGAATCTGGAATTGTCCAAAGTAAAGCTTGCTCAAGTCTTCTTTAGTCAGGTGTTGAAGCACCGGGGCAGCCAAAGGACCCTACATTACAAGGTTCAAGATCGCAATGTACTATAAGTATAAAGCAATAACAGAAACAACAAAAGGAACAATCTTTTGGCTCAAAATTAATAGCAAAACCTGAAGGGCAAGTAGAGATCTCTCGTCATGGATATGCCATGAGACATCACCTCCTTTGGATTTGAAAGCCTTCATGTGTTCTTCAATGTGAGCCAAATCCTTATCCCTACAACCAGCATTCACCACCAAATAGATATGTTCATCTGTCACTTTGGTAATCACCGAGTCATCAATCGCACCTCCTTTCTCGTTTGTGAACACGGTTAAGCTCCCAGTTCCAGGAGCCAAACCAGCCACATCAGCAACCACAAGTGTCTCAAGGAAAGGAACACAATCTTTGCCCTTAAGGCTCAAACCACACATATGGGCAACATCAAACAAACTCCCATTTTGCCTGCAGTTAACCGTTGAGTCGATGATCGAATCTTTGTACTGAATTGGCATACTCCAACCTGCAAAAGGAACCATCTTTCCGCCATGGGCTACATGAAAGTCATAAAGAGCTGTTTTTTTCAGGTCAGCTCCAGAGGCAAAGTAGCGGCGTGATACAACCTTCTTGTCAGATTGAGTAAGACGACGGGTTATAGATTGCCCTAGCTGCCATAGACTTCCACCTCTCATCTTCTCCTCAAGCTATATAACAATTTGATCCAAGAATACTCAAAATCAAAAACCATAGATTCATCTGTAGATTTACCCATCCAAAGTAATAGACATTGATAAAGTGCTCGAATCGATTCCAAAAAAAAACAATAAGCACTTGAGCTATAAATGATGATGATATCAAAGCAATACAATAATCTATAGACAAAAACAGAGCATTTTAAATCCATAAATCTTCAACTACAGGATTCATATTCAGTATATAACATCTGAAACAATCTGGAAAGTGGAAACTCAATAATCGCAATGAGATCGAACTCTTATTTTCACAGAGAAGAAAAAGAAGAAGAATAAGAATGAATCATAAACAAATGTTGTCTGCAATCGAGAACAAAAACATAACACAGAAGAGAAAAACTGAAATGGGTCGTGTAGAAATCTTACAAAGATTGAGTCTTTGCCACTGGAGATTCTTCCAGATTCCTGATACCACTTTGTGTAGTGTTATTTGCAATCAACTGATGATTTCGCAAATAAATAAAAGTATCGGTGTCAATGGCAAAAGGGACTTTCTATATATATTTTCTAGGGGTTAAAGAGATTTAAAGAAATAAATGTAGAGATTTGGGAATTAAAAATGCGAAGGAAAAACATGGGGTTGGTGGTGGTGGAGGAATCATCAGCCAAACGAAGAAAATGCCAAAGCAACCGCATCCCCATTGAGTGGCAAGTATTCTTCTCTCTTTATCTTCTTCTTTTCTTAATTTGTAAAATCAAAATAGCCATATATAAATATTTTATAAGTATTGCAAATCACAAGAAAACAAAAGGAGGATGTATGATCTTTTTAGTATTTTCTTATGCAACTTTCTTGTTGAAACGTTTAGAGTTGTAGGCATTCTTTATGTAAAGATGTCAGGACCTTGACTTAATATGAATTTGAGTCCTATGGTACCACCCAATCTTTGGATATATAAATAAGGCAGTTTTGTGTGGATTCATCAAATTAAGTAACACTTGTGTTGTCATGGTTTGATTAAAGTTGCACCCATACTTTATCTGATTTTAGAATCAACTACTATGGAAATATGATTCAATCAAGCTGTTTTTACACTTGTTGTTTGAATGTTTGCTTATGTGACTTAGCATTGTTCATATCTTGTGTTCCATGCAATCAATATTGTTTATGATTATCGGCATTTCGAACACGCAGTAATAGCCAACTCACATTTTATTTGTCTCTACACTCAGATCGATATAAATATTGAATCTCGAATAATATATAAAGGATTTGGTTCTTGCATCTCTTATTTAGCCAATTGTCTAACCCTATCACTATGTCAAATAAAATGTTTCAGTTGTTTTAGCTACTAGTTTATATAGTGTGAGCATATTTTATTTCTGATGAAATTGTGAGATTGTTATTTGAACCAGCGTTACACAAATACGATTACGAGCATTACCTCTAGTTAGGTAACCTCTTTAGTAGCTACGACATTTTTGATAAAATATTGGAGTTTAAATCAAAGCTGAAAATACGTTGAATGAGCTCAAACGCACACAAACACTTGAAAATACATTCAAGGAAGACCACCAACACCACCAAGTCCGTCGCCACCTGCTCCTCCGCCGAAGCCGCCTCCACCTAGAAGCCCACCACCGCCACCGCCAAGTCCACCACCACCACCACTGCCTCCACCTAACCCTAGTCCAGCTCCAGCGCCGATCCCAGCCCCAATCCCAAGCCCTCCAAGACCAACTCCTGTGCCAAGTCCAAGCCCTAGGCCACCACCGCTGCCGCTGCCACCAAGGAACGATTTTTCATCCTTGAATTGGGTGTCTCCGGAGATGAGTTTCCTAGCACCGACATTGGCACAAACAAGTGCAATGAGAAGAAACACAAGCAGGTTAGTGAAAGTGCCTTTCATGTTTTGCTTTGTTTGTACAGATTCTTTTTTTTTTGTTTTATGGTGACTTGTGTTACAAGACCATATAGGCTATAGTATATACACACACACATATATAATGTTGGTGTGCAATAAATGCAACTAAATTTGGGTTTAGGACCTTGTATGAGTGAGTACAATGTAGCTTAAATAAAATTAGTCTAATGAAATGTTAAACTTAACGAAATGTAGTTTTTATACAAAGAGTTTAGACATATCATCTATCAACTCTCTAGTTAGATCTCTTTGTAATGTGTGGAAATTTGTATAATGTTGAGCGATTTAGATATGAGAAAGTTAATTGTAACTAAATTTTTTATAAGATTTGAGTTAATGTTATCAAATTTTAAATTCAATTGATCATATAAAAGAATCATGTGTTTTAAAACATTGGTAACTAATTGATTTATGTCTCTCATATATTAGTGTTAGTCTCTTTTGAAAATCGATGTGAGATTCCTAATAATCTTAAAATATGGATGTGGACATCGATTCATCATCCTTCATACATTCTTAAACATGTGATTCCTGTCAACTGGTTTCATCTTATTTGTCGAAACCAGAAATCTATTTTGCAAGATGCACACATTTAAATTCCAATGTAACTATATTCACGTGGTAGTAACATGCATGTTACCAGATTATATAGATTCAATTTCCACGCATAAAACATAAAATATAATTCTTCCTAGCTAACTGTTAGTGAGAGTAGAGAGATGCCGTGATGGTTAGGTAAATAAGAACGTAAAAAGACCAACAACCCAACCGTTTAAATTAATTGGGAGGCCAAAAGAAAAACACTACACTACTTTTTGTCCCAAACCCAAACCACATGATCCTTGAGAGTTGAGACCTAATTACGAAGATTGGAGCCATTCTAACCTAACCAAACCGGTTTATGTTAAATGAGAGAGAAAATTTTAAGGGTTTGAACTCTGAGAACCGGTCACGTAGTGGTAGTTGGTAGGGCTCAACATGGAATGTACAATTCTATCAATGCGTAAATGGCTTTCGAATGATAGTTGTGGTAAAGTAGGTGGATCCATTAATGTAGCCAACTAGTTTGATCTTCCTTTTTAGCGGTAGTGGCTGAGTTTTCATGTGACTCTGATCTACTCCATCCTAAGTATAAATTTTTAAATTCTACTAAACCGTCCATAACCGAAAACCACCAAAAACAGGTCGTGGAAATATTTTATTTAGGCCCATAGAGTAATCCTAGTTTAGCTCAAAGACAAAAGGAACGAGTACATATAGCACGACACACACTGAACCACACATCTTATTTTAGATCAAACACTAATCACGTCTTCCTTTTATTTCATGATCACATTCCTATTATTATGATTTTGTGATCTCGACCATCATCGCTCTCCAGTCCTCATTCCAGTTCCTTGAGAAAATCTTTGTTGTCTACCAGAATCTGTCATTTTAACAACCAATCCTTTTAAACTAAACCCGACACTGATTCTAAATACCAAAGTTCCAACGCTAGAAATCGACTCTTCGATACTAAAACTCAAACAATTTATCGATTACTAACCGTTTTCCAGCCATCTGGATCGAGGAATGAGACAATCTTGGTGCCGAGTCCAGGAAGAGGTCCGGCTTCTCTATTGATCTTTCCTCCTAGCTCTTGGTTCACTATCTTCACAACTTCACCGCTTTTGTACACATCGTCGGTGCTTATTGCAATCTGTTTATTACATTTAATCATCAAAGAAATGAATAAAAAACGGTTTAAAGACAACAGAAACAGTAGCAACATAGACATGTCTAAAGCCCCAGACCTGTGCATATGCATTGCCCTTTGTGTACTCAGTCACACCGTAATTATAGGTCAGCTCCAAAACTATCGACTCGTATTCTTCAGCATATCCCATCATACCTATGGTGTACTGTTTCATCCAACAAATTAAAAAAAAAAAAAACCTGGTGAGTCACAGAAGACGTAACTAGATCTTGTGGATTGTATCACTGATTACTTTACCTTGTATTCAGGTCTCTCAATCTTTCTCAAGAGTCTCATCCCGAGGGCCTGCAGGGAAATATAAGTGAAGTAAACACTACTAGTGTTTATTAGACATTATAGAAAACCTTTTTACCACATTACCTTTTCATAGATTTTGATAGTGCGGTCAAGTAGAGCCGGTTCTGAGAAATTCAGGACCCTAAATGAAAATATTTTTTCAAAGTGCTTAATAGAAAAAAAAAATGGAGTTTCTACAAAACTAAAGTTAAAGTAAAAGTACAATGATATCTTAAAAAAATATATAACAATAATTTAAAACTTATAAAAAATAACTTTTTTGCATTTTTTTCTGCGAAATCATCCATCAAACTTGTATAATCGAGGTTTTTAACCATGGTCTTTTCTATCGATAACATAGCTAATCCGTTTAACCTTTCTTGTGACATAGTCGACCGTAGGTAAGACTTTATCAATTTCAACTTAGAAAAACTTCTTTCGGTAAGGCAATTAACGGAATAGTGAGCATTATCCTATAAGCAACCCATATATTTGGATAACAATCCTTATCAATCTCTAAAAATTCTAATACCTCTGCAGTCTTCTTCAAATTCTTTGGTAGAACTTCTCTAAAAACTTTTATTTCTAGAAATAAATCATTCCCATCAATATCTGAAATCGTTCCATGCTTAAGAAAAGCTTTAAGGTTAAGGCAAGATGTCTTCAAACTATCTTCATTCATTTGAGTTGAGCTTTCGTAAACTAAACAAAAATCCAAAAATATTTTCATACTCTTGAAATTGTTCTAATCTTGTTTGAAAAGAAACTAGAGCTTGATCCATAATTTTGATGAAATAATTAATTCTAAAATCCTCCTCCAAGCTTAGAACGAGTCCAGCATCATCAGTTTTTTCTGGTTCCTCATCATAATGACGTTTTCTTCCTAATAAAGGCGTTTCTTTCTTTTTGAAACACATGTTCAATATCCATATCAACTGCAAGTTTTAAAGTTTCATTTTTTGCTTCTTGAAAACCTGATTCTCTATACTTTTGGAAAAAAAAAATTAACCATTTTAGTTGAGCAATGGCATCATCGATATTCATATCTTCATATTGTAGCGTCTTGCTTACCATGTTCACGACAAACAGAATATCATACCATATCACCATACCAAACAAAAAAAGGACTAAGTCACGTAAAAAAAGAGTTGGAGAGTCAGAAATTAACATAAATTTTCTTTTTTAAAACTAAATAATATAATGTAATATTTACATAATAATAATTTGAGACCCACATAATGTATGATCTCTATATATATTAATGGCCCATTTGTGTTAGTCTTTTTTTGGACATTAATTAAATATATATACATATGTATATATGGAAAAAAAATTGTGAGGTCCCCTAAAAAGTGGGACCCCATTCAAATGTTTTATCTTCATGCCCTCAGCGCCGGCTCTGCGGTCAAGATCACCAACACGAAGCATGACTTGACAGAGTGGTTCAAGAGTTGGGCCTCTCTGGATGATCTCAAAAGCGTAGCCATCAGGGTCCTTGACAAACGCAATGACACTGCCTCCACCTTTGACTGGACCAGGTTCCCTAGTGACATTTCCCCCCTTGGCACGGACGGTCTCAACCAGTTTGGAAACCTGAAAAGGGCCGTTGATCTCTTCATTCAGGGCCTCACATTCATATGTCGATTCTTGATATCTAAGCTCAAAATAGAACGACTTACATCTTGAGTTGAAATGGCAAAATGCCCAAATCCAGTTCCAACGTCATATGAGGTAACACCATAATCTACAAAAAAAAAAAAATTTTTGACCCATAAAACATTAGAACTAAGTAATTTTTCACGAGTGAAAAGCATATGTTTTTTTTTCATATGTTTATATTAGAAAGATGTAAAAATATGAATAAAATGAGTGAAAGAGGCCATACTATATGTGAGCTCGACAACGAAGTTAGAAGTTTCAGGTCCAAAACCGAGAAAAGCATTAGAATACTTATCTTCGGGGACATCTCTTTTCCTCAAGAGCTTCATACCAAAGCACTCAGTGTAAAACCTGGTGAGAAATAAAGAATACCTCAAAATGTAAATAACTCTGTTACAGCAAAAGGAAGATTAAGATATCAGTGGAAAGCGATAAAAAGAAGAGAACATACTCAATGGTGCGATCAAGATTACCAACGACGTTTATCCTTCTTTGGCCATTCTAACAACTCAGCATTTGGAGCAACAGCAGAAGCCTCAGCCATTTTTCTATTAAAAAAAAAAAAACCAAACTTGATTCAGCAGAAAGAAAATCTAACTTTACAAATCGACATTAAACAGTGACACAGCCTCAACATGTAGGAGAAGGAATCTAATTCATTTTCTCTCCTGGAAATTCAATGAACACAGTCTACTCTAATATAAAACATCACTAATCTCAACTCCATATTTATTTTCAAGCCAAAGGTCTCAATTTTGATCAGAATCTCGATCTCTTCGATGATAACAGCGTCTCGTTCAAAAATTTCGAACTCGACTGAATCGCAAAAACGAACGCTATTCGATTTCTCAACGATCATCGTAACACAAAGATCAATCAAAAGAACACTTAAGATTCTATGAATCCCACTAATAATCAGATTCGGGAAATATCAGATTGCTCGAACGAAATTCCACAATTGAATCGAAGAAATGTTAAAAATCACAAAATTGATAACACGAATCGAGGATATAATCAACGAAATGTTAAAACAAAGATCATCAGCAACAATAAACTCACCTGGAAGAAGATGTACAGAACGAAAAGCTAAACCACTCACGTCTTGATAATAATAATCATTCAGTGAAGGCAAAAATCGTTGTCACTTAAATAGAGTTTGAAGGTGATGAGTGATGACTCAACCAAGAAAAAAAAAATTAGAGTTTTTATGTTGCCGACAACTTCTCTGCTACTGCCTGTGATATAGTGAGACCATCACAGACGCATTACAACCGATGGATGACTGTATTATTTGCTGTGGATCGATGGTGAGCGACCGTTACGTTCAAATCTAATAGCCACGTCATGGTACGACACGTGGTCGCCTAACCAAGGTATTTAAAACGTGTTTGTCAAATCCACTCAACTGAGTGAGAGAGCAAAGCCCATCTTTCCATGAAATGGGTCTCAGCCCATTTATGAAATATGTTATTTCTTTGTTTTATTTTATTAAGTGTTTCGTGTTTTGTAAACCAGGCTTGCATTTGCAAAGTGCAGACATCTAATACAAAAAGTTATGTTTTTATATGGATATAAATATAAACTGAAATTTGATCGATTTCTTATTTGCATAGGCTTTCCCTTAAATATATATATATATATATATATATATATATATATGTTTAGTTTTGCAACATAATCATTGTTCATTGTTCTTTTTGGAACAATGATAAAAAGAAGGCTTTTTATGCATCAAAAGTAAAATAAAAAATCGTCTCCAAATTGAATTTTTAAGCCATGAGTTATGTCTTTAAGATATTTGTCTTTTTCTCTTGCTAAAAGGTCATCATTTTAGTCGCAAGTATTTTCGAGTCCGATAAATGACACAAAATAGTTAGAACGGGTAATAGATATATAATTAAAACTATAGCAAACAAGATAAATGCTAATATCGTTTTCGGCACCATTAAATTTTTTCGGTTTTTCTATAATTGATATATCATCAAAGATTCAAAGTCATATAGTTCTAACCGTTGCGAATAACAGATTATAAATATTAAATCAACCCTTTTGTTGTTCTTTTAAAATAAATATATAATTGTAGATTTAATAATTGCTTGAAACGGACAAAAAAATGTCACGGTTCATTGTTTTTTTTAATTTTATTTTTCTGTTTTTGTTTTTAAGTTTTCAGAATCTGTCTATAATATAATCGTCTTTAAAATTTACATCTTAGGTCTAAATTACATATTCTAGAGAGAAAACAAATTCCTTGAATCATGAAATCACACTGAAAAACCTGTTATTATTTTTAAGAATGCTTTCAGTTTAAGTTGAGTTTGAGTTTGGTTTAGTTTACTCAGTGTGATTTCATGATTCACAGAATATATGTTCTCTGATTGAAGGAGTAGATTTTAAAAACGAATAACAAGAGAATCTGATATAAGATGTTTTAACAAGGAAGCTTTCCTCTTTTTCAGAAATTTTGTCTGTTTTTTCTTTTTATCTATTATCTTAAGAGCTGCATATGGATCTCTATGTTGTACGAACGAATAACTTTTGTCGGGAAACTGTTTTTTGTTTCCATTCTCTATTATTATTTTCATTATCATATTAATTTTAAATATATTTCCACATTCAATATTTTTTGTAGACAAATAATTTTATATTCCCTTAAATTATTTATAAATGAATTAAAAGTAAGTTAATAACACAACATTACTTGCTTGTTTTTTAAAAAAACATTTATTCAGTTATTTTATTAGTTAAGATGGGAAAATGTGTTATCAACAAATAAATAAAATGGGCCACTTCTAGCTATCAACAAAAGTATGGGTTGTATTCTCGCTTTTTCTCAACCTGTATTTCAATGTTTTTGATGGATATTTCGACAACCTAATAATAAATAGGGAAAAAACTAATACACATAAATAATAATATAGTAGAATTCCACTCAGAGCCGGTTCTGAGAAATTCAAGACCCCAAACGAAAATATTTTTTTTAAGTGCTTAATAGAAAAAAAAATTGAGTTTCTACAAACATAAAGTTAAAGTAACCGAAATAGTGAGCATTATCCTATAAGCAACCCATATATTTGGATAACAATCTTTCAATCTCTCTAAAAATTCTAATACCTCTGCAGTCTTCTTCAAATTCTTTGGTAGAACTTCTTTAAAAACTTTTATTTGTAGAAATAAATCATTCTCATCAATATCTGAAATCGTTCCATGCTTAAGAAAAGCTTCAAGGTTAAGGCAAGATGTCTTCAAACTATCTTCATTTGCTGAGTTGAGCTTTCGTAAACTAACCAAAAATCCAAAAATATTTTCATACTCTTGAAATTGTTCTAACCTTGTTTGAAAAGAAACTAGAGCTTGATCCATGATTTTGATGAAATAATTAATTCTAAAATCCTCCTCTAAGCTTAGAACGAGTCCAACATCATCAGTTTTTTTCTGGTTCCTCATCATAATGACGTTTTTTCTAATAAGGCGATTGCTCTTCTTTTGAAACACAGGTTCAATATCCATATCAACTGCAAGTTTTAAAGCTTCATTTTTTGCTTCTTGAAAACCTGATTCTCTATACTTTTGGAAAAAAGAAACTAACCCTTTTAGCAATGGCATTATCGATATCCATATCTTCAGATTGTAGCGTCTAGCTTACCGTGTTCACGACAAACAGAATATCATACCATATCACCATACCAAACAAAAACTCGAATCCTTCAATTCCATGTGTTTCACTTGTTGCAAGACATTCAACATCACTTCTGGCTTGTGGACTATCACTATTTTCTGCGAAGTCAAGTAAGACATCTCTGATTTTTAGAGCTTTAAAACGTATTGCTTTGATGCTTTCAAGATGATTTTCCCAACGCGTATCTGATAAGGATTTAAGTGTAAGACCTCCCACCTTTTTCTGTACATCTTCCACCTAGTTATAGAAGGAAAAAAAACCAATATAAACTCTGGACGATTCCAAAGAATGAAATTGCCTTCTCAGAAGATTTTGCGATATCACAAATAGCCAAGTTCAGATTATTGGAAACACATAGTGTATAAAATGCCCTCGGATTGATATCAAGAAATCTTTTTTGCACTCCTTTGTTTTTCCCTTTCATGTTAGATCCATTATCATAACCTTGTCCCCTAACATCATCAATGTCCCAATTAAGACCATCCAATGTTTTGCAAAGTAGCTCAAAAAGTCTTTTTCCTGACTTATCATCAACTTCCACAAAAGTAAGAAAATATTCTTCAACATGAGCTTGATCCACCGATACATCCACACATTGAATAATAAGAGACATATGTTCTTTGTGGCTAATATCCGGAGTACAATCAAGAATAACCGAGAAGTATTTTGCCGCATTAATTTTCCTAATGATCATGAGCTTGATTTCACATCCCAATATTCCTATCAACTCATTCTGAATTGTGTGGCTGAGGTAATGGTAGTGAGTTTCCTTCGTTTTTATTCGCCTAAGGTGCTCCCGCATTACTGCGTCAAATTCACTAATCATTTCAATATTTCCCAGAAAATTTCCATTGTTATCTTCACCAACTTTATCTTTATTTCCCCGAAACACTATATTACTCTTTGCCAGATACTTCACCACTGCAAATAATCTCAATAACAACTCTCTCCAATGATTCTTTTCTTTGTTGATTTCTTTTTGGAGATACTTATCAATTATCTGATTCTTTTGAAACCTTAACTCTAGCTCCATCCACTGGCTCATGCAAGTGATGTGATCATGAATTTTCTCGTGTTCGTTAAGCCTTACTATGACATTGTTCCAATCCATGAAACCAGTGCTTGATAGTTGAGGGATATCTTTGTACCGAGTGAACAACTTGCAACAAAAATAATAGATTCTATGTGATGTTGTTGAATAGATCAACCAACGCCTGTCTTGTCTATCTTCATTCTCCAAATACCTCTTGTAATGTCTATGAGAAAAACGTCTTCCATGATTATTTCGAGAAAATATATAATCTTCAGATGGTGGTGCAAGATGACCTTTCTTAACCAAATAATCTATTAACCTCTGATCAATTTTCTTCCAATTTGCAGGATCCATAATATCCAAAGATGAATCATATTCTTCAAAGTGATCATCTTCCTTTTTTGTATTGACATCTTCATCATCTATATAATTCTCATTCTCCTCTTGCTTTTCATTGTCACTTTCAGTTCTAATTTCATCCTCGTTATCAACTCCATTAACCTCATGAATTCCATCAACCTCTTCAACCTCATCAATTTCATCAACATCATCAGTTCTAAGGGGGTTTGGTTTCTTAAAATACCTTAAAAGGGATCCAGCCTGAGATTTCACCAATTCTTCTACTCTTTTCCTCTTTTTTTTTTTTTGACATCCTGAAGTCATCTTCTGATCTATCACGTACACACATATAAGTCATTCAGTAATAATAAAAAATACTTATAAACTGAAAACGAATTTTAAATCCAAATGCTCAATTTGGTGAATACATAAACAATAAAATTAACACAAACAAAGAAAATAAATATACAAATAAAATTCAAAAAGCTTTTTACCTTACAATAAATAAATAATTCAGATTTGTTTTGAGTAAAATTGATCTCTCATCTTCTCTAGTTCTCTTCTTCAATGGAGTAAAACAAAAGTTAAAACAAAAAAAAAAGAGAAAAAGGACTAAGTCACGTAAAGAAGGAGTTGGAGAGTCAGAGATTAACCTAAATTTTCTTTTTTAAAACTAAATAATATAATGTAATATTTACATAATAATAATTTGAGACCCACACAATGTATGATCTCTATATATATTAATGGCCCATTTGTGTTAGTCTTTTTTGGACATTAATTAAATATATATACGTATGTATATATGGAAAAAATTGTAGGATCCCCTAAAAAGTGAGACCCCATTCAAATGTTTTATTTCCATGCCCTCAGTGGCAGCTCTGATTCCACTAAAGGGCATTGATATTTTCTTTCATTTGTCCATTTTTATGAATTTTTCACACGTCGTCAACACCAACATTCCATTTCCAACCAATATTAAATCCAATAACAATCAAGAATATAAAACATTTTTTTATTTTTTTTAAAATATAGGTACTGTAACAAGAAATGTTGAAAACTACAAACAATTCAGTTTTTATTTAAGTTGGTAGGAAAAAGAAAATCTAAATCTATTAAAAATTACATAGTGATGCTTTATAAGTATTCAAGGGCACTATAGTAATTTAACAATCGGTCTGAAAACAACCAGCTGTGTGGGGAGGAGCGAGCATAGTCGTCGATTCACGTGGAAGCTCAGAGACATAAATCTTTAGCCTAAAACCTCTTAAAATGTCTAATCTTTCTTCTTCTTCTTCTCCTCCGTTTCTCTTTAGGTTATCTCAACCTTTCAACAAGAAACTTATCGATGGAGGAGGAAGATAATGCAACGATCTTTAGCTGAGTCTGAATCGGAAGGGGAAGAGTTACATAACAAGTTCCAGCTTAAGCTCAAGCTCCTTTTCAATGGCTGTCACTAGCATGGTTTCCACCGTTTTTTTGCTCTTCTTCTTCTTCACTCTTCTTTTAATTTCTGGTAAGTTAACGAAAAAAATCCATACTTTAAGTTTAAGTTCAAATCGAAACAATTATACTATTGATGCTTTTTATATTTTTAAAATCAGAAATGTTTTGTTCTTCTCAGCTAACACTTGGCTAAAATTGCTGTTTCGAATTCAAATCTAGACAAAACCCTTTTCGCTGATTTCTTAGTTTTTTAGCTAAAATCATTGCCAAGTTTCAATTTTTAACAAGCTTCTTGCTTTCGATGTGCAGCTAATTCGTCGTCATTATCGCCATACATTAAGATTCAGGAACAAGACAAAGATCCCTTTGTTGGTTTCAACATCGGCACCGATGTCACCAATCTACTTTCGCCGACAGAACTGGTCAAATTCCTGCAAACTCAGAAAGTAAATCACGTCCGTTTATACGATGCTGATCCAGATTTGCTTAAAGCATTGGCTAAAACCAAGATACGAGTCATAATCAGTGTACCAAACAATCAGCTTCTCGCAATTGGATCTTCCAACAGTACAGCTGCGTCATGGATTGGTCGAAATGTGGTTGCTTATTACCCTGAAACCTTAATCACATCCATTTCAGTTGGAGATGAGGTTTTAACAACTGTGCCTTCTTCAGCTCCTTTGTTGTTACCTGCAATTGAGTCTCTATACAATGCTCTTGTTGCTTCAAATCTCCACACTCAAATCAAGGTTTCGACACCTCACGCAGCTTCAATCATGCTTGATACATTCCCGCCTTCTCAAGCTTACTTTAACCAGTCTTGGCATTCGCTTATGGTTCCTTTGCTTCAGTTCTTGTCGAAAACGAGTTCTCCTTTGATGATGAATCTGTATCCTTACTATGTTTATATGCAGAACAAAGGTGTGGTTCCTCTTGATAACTGTTTGTTCAAGCCATTGACACCGTCTAAAGAAATGGTTGATCCTAATACTTTGTTGCATTACACGAATGTGCTTGATGCTATGGTTGATGCTGCTTATGTATCGATGAAAAACCTGAATGTGACTGATGTGGTTGTGCTTGTTACTGAGAGCGGGTGGCCTTCGAAAGGTGATACGAAAGAGCCGTATGCTACTATCGACAATGCTGATACGTATAACTCTAATTTGATCAAGCATATATTCGATAGAACTGGTACTCCTTTGCACCCTGAGATGACTCCAAGTGTCTACATTTATGAGCTGTTTAACGAGGATTTGAGGGCTCCTCCTGTTAGTGAAGCTAGTTGGGGGTTATTCCACGGGAATGCTACACCGGTTTATTTGCTTCATGTATCTGGAAGTGGAACATTCTTAGCGAATGATACAACAAACCAGACGTATTGCATTGTTATGGATGGTGTGGACTCGAAGACGCTTCAAGCTGCATTGGATTGGGCTTGTGGACCTGGGAGAGCTAATTGTAGTGAGATTCAACCTGGAGAGAGTTGTTATCAGCCGAATAATGTGAAGGGACATGCTTCGTTTGCTTTCAATAGTTATTACCAGAAGGAAGGAAGAGCTTCCGGTTCGTGTGACTTCAAAGGTGTGGCAATGATTACTACTACAGACCCAAGTAAGCTCTTTTCTTCTTCTTCTTCTTTTTGTTGTGTTACGGTTTGCAGTTTGAATATCTGTATGAAAAGACGTATGACGTTCAAGAAAAACCATCTGAGTTTCTTAAAGAGTTTAGATCCTAAGTTGGGAGAGTCTATAGGAGCTGTCTTGTACCAAAACAGAGTCTTGGTGATTAATTATATGCTAAAACTTGGGTAACTATGAAATATTTTCATTCCCTGTTCGTTTCCTAGACAAGTTTGCAGCTATACATTGAAGCTAGTTTCTCAAAAGAATGTTCTCTTGTTCATGAATCTTGAAATATGGTTGTTAGTGCACTAGGATATCGAATCTTGAGTCACCTTCAGTAAAAGTGTGTTTGCTTTTGGGAATCCGAAGATATCTACCGCGATAGTAGATGGTCTTAATACTGTATTTGCCTTGCTTGGACCTTCTCATTCATATTCAACTCTTTTCTTCTTCATGTTATTACTTTGGGTTACATGCATGCTATAACAAGAAATTTTTTATCAAGATCATATACTTGTTGTGTAAATGGTCCCAAGTTATTAAAAGCTTAAAACTTTTGGAACTAGATACATAGTTTCTCCCTTTTTCTTATTTTTCCTTATAAAAATTTCTAAATCGGTATATGATGTGTATGTTTCAGGTCATGGAAGCTGCATTTTCCCCGGAAGGTATTGCAAAATTTTGCCTATTTAACTCTCTTATGGAAAACTCGTAATCTATCTAGACGTGATAAAGTTTTCATTTTGTGCAGCAATAAGGTTGGAAATAGGACACAGACTGTGGTGAATTCTACTCAAGTCGCCGCGGGTGAAGCCTCCTCAAGAAGCCTTTCAAGAGTCTTCTGTGTCAGTATTATGATTCTTGTCACTTCTTCTATTGTGTTACCCTTTTGGTGATTTTCCATTTTTTTTTCCACGGTTTCAACTTTCAAGTTCATTTTAATCCCCATACCACTGGGTCATAGTGGCAACACCACTGGCCTGTGAAGGTGTCGGCTAGTTACAATTTTAGGTCATAAACATTTTTATCTTTATTGTAATTTATTGTTTTATGTGTAGACCATTTTAGTATTTGTATTCTTGTTGTGCCAATATCTTGTATAAAATCTGTCTTCCCGTTTTATCTTTTGTAAGCTGTATATTCTTCCCCAACATCTGATTCTGTCTGGTTTGGGTACGGTTTAGTGTGCCAGAATTTCGGTTTGATTACGGTTAACCTTTCAAAATTTGAAAACCATTTTTGCTTTATCCGAGACAATAATGCGACGTCGTATTAAACGTAGCCGTTAGATGGAAAACATGTGTGTCAACAGGTCGAAATTGATAAAGAAAATTAGGGTAAATGTCGACAACCCGATTTCTCAGACTCAGAATATTCACAAGAATCACAACTCTGGCAATGTCGTCACCGTCTCCGTCATCATCTTGGTCGTGCAACCAATGTACTTTCCTCAATTCTCCATCTCAGAAACTCCAGTGTATGATCTGCTTGGCTCCCGTATCTGTCCCTTCTTCGTCTCCTCCTCTCTCAATTTCCTCGAACGATGAACCACAATGGGCGTGCAAGGCCTGTACTTTTTTGAACACGTATAAGAAATCAGTCTGTGACGTCTGCGGAACACGATCGTCAACGTCTTCTCTACTGGGGTTGGACGATTTGACCGATTCGGGTCTCGAGAGTAGTAAAAACCCTGATTCCTCCGTCGGCTCTGTTTTCTTTCCTCTGCGGCGGTGTAGCAAGCGCAAGGCCATGGATGATGACGTCGTCGAGGTTGGTGGTGGTTCTGTTATTCGCTCTGAATCGTTGGGTGAAATGAAGAAGCACAAAGAGATTGAGACGAAAGGTCTGTTCTTTTGTACTCTCTAGGGTTTTATGTCGCTTGGGTCTGTGATTGTGGCTCATTCCTTAGATATCTGTTTACTAGACGAGTCTTCTATTGTGTGATGTGTGTTTCATCAAAGCTTGGCTTGATTTTGGTTTTTGATTGCTACTAAATTTTGTGAGGTTCCTACTCGTTAATGGTTGCTTTTATTGTAGGGGTAGCTTCTGATTCAGGAACATCTCTTTCTTGCTTGAAGATTTTGAGCTACAATGTTTGGTTCCGTGAAGATCTTGAGTTGAATCTAAGGATGAGAGCGATTGGTAACCTTGTTCAGCTTCATTCTCCTCATCTCATATGTTTTCAGGTCACTAATTCACATTTTCCATAGAGTTTCTATCTGCAATTTTTAGAAGTTGCTCAGCTTTCTGATAAATGGTTTTTGTGTGGGCTTGTAGGAAGTCACTCCTGAGATATATGATATTTTCCGCAAGTCGAACTGGTGGAAAGCGTATTCTTGTTCTGTCTCAATCGATGTGGCACATTCAAGAGCCTACTTCTGCATGCTGGTAAAGACTATACACGCTTATGGATGATTCCTGTGATTTTTTTGGTAACTGAACCTTATGGGTAATTTTGCAGCTGAGCAAGGTAGGGGTGAAATCTTTCAGCTGCAAAAGCTTTGGGAACTCGATGATGGGAAGAGAACTATCTATGGCAGAGGTTGAAGTTCCAGGGAAAAAGCCACTTGTTTTTGCAACTAGCCATCTCGAGAGTCCCTGTCCAAGTCCTCCAAAATGGGACCAAATGTTCAGTAAGGAACGCGTTGAACAAGCCAACGAGGCAATCGAGACTCTCAGAGCTAATACCAATGTGATATTCGGGGGAGACATGAACTGGGACGACAAGTTAGATGGGAAGTTTCCTTTGCCAGACAAATGGGTCGATGTTTGGGAGGTTTTGAAACCAGGTGATTCCGGTTTTACATACGACACAAAAGCAAACCCTATGTTGACTGGTAATCGATCATTGCGGAAACGGTTAGACCGGATTTTTTGTCGTCTGGATGATTACAAGCTTGGTGGAATCGAGATGGTTGGGAAAGAGGCGATCCCTGGTTTATCATATGTGAAAGAGAAGAAAGTGAGGGGTGAGACCAAGAAGTTAGAGCTTCCGGTGTTGCCTAGCGATCATTTCGGTCTGCTTTTAACCCTTTCGCCAAAATGAGGTCTAACTAGTCGGAGCTCGAAGTTCCGTTTTCCAGTGGAACTTTTGTAAGTTGGATAAAAACTATATGGAACCACCAAAATTTGTGTGTCGGGTTTCTCCGTTTTTTTTTGGTTAAGGGAAAGTCCTTATTTCCTGATTCGAACTGGAGAGTCTCAGTTCAAACCTTTTGCAATGAAGATTGTGTTTTGGTAAGACTTTTGTCATGAATTATGAAAGCACACAATAAGAGGATCATTAAGAACCAGAGATATGATTGGTATTAGATAGTTACCAAAATATTTACTGATATTAACTGAGAAAACCTGTTTAATGTACAAAACATGTTCTTAACAAAAAAAAGCTAGATCAACTGTTTCTGTCTCAGCAATGAAGAGTTTGAAGCTAAACTTCTAAGAATGAGAAAATGGTGAAAGAAGAGTCCTGCGGTATACCAAAACCACAACCCTTTTTCTTCTGTTTGGGTATATTCACATGGTTCTTGCAAGGTAAGGTAACACGGAATCAAAAGGATATTTTCCCTCAATTATCTGACTAGATCCATTGGATAACACCCGAGGATACGGATGAAACTTGCGAATTCCTGCAAAACCGAAGGGCAGGATCTTTAGAATCGGTTAGACTTAAAACATGTTACAAAGGCTCTGAGGTTTGCAAGGACTGGGACCTGTAGATGGCCAAGGGCATGCTGAGCACGTATTTCAGCCATGGAAGCTTCAAAATCAATGTAGAATAAGTAATCAAAGTACCTGCCATCATCAGAAAAGAATCACTCAACTACTTCTAAAAAATATGTTATTCACTATTCATGCAGTGTGTTGGAAAACTACTTACTTGGCACTTCCATGGTTAGAACCATCAACTACTCTTAGTGGTCTTCGTCTCTGCGGACGACTTTCTATCTGAAATATAGAAAAGGTTTCGTCATATATTCATATCATCCAATTTTCCCAATGAAGTACTGATAATAGTATAAACTTTATCCTCAGAACTTACCTTGGATAAGTTAATGCTTCTTAAAGCAAAAACAGCCAAGGCCTTGAACAGCACACCAGGACCTTCTTCTAGCGAGAACACGATACTTGTCTGAGGGAAACAGAAGCATTGTTATTAGGAATTCTAAGTTTCCACCAATTTAGTTACTATATTAAGATATGCTTGTTGTTACCTTATATGGTCGATCTGTTCTTGGAATCATAGGTTCTCTTGCAAGTATCAGAAAGCGGGTCACATTGTTAGCATCATCCTAAAAACCGTTGAAAGAACAAAATATCAACATAAAGATTGTGGTTAATTGTTATGTTTAGTCACATTTCTTCTATGTCATAAACCATTCTACTTTCCTACCCAATGATGAGCATTTCTATATGTTAATATATTTCCGTATGAAAAAATTTATCAGTAGAGGATGGAGAGTAATTACTTGTATGTTCTCAGCCAGAATATCAAGACCATATATATTTGCAGCCCGTACACTCGCAATTGCTCCTACGTCCCTCTTACCGCTTGAAGAAACAATCTGAAGAAAAGCTTAATGCTCAAGTGTTTCACCAGGGTAAAAACTCTAAAGTAAAAACTTTTATGAACTAAAAAAAACTCAGTTATCTAGAACTATCACCTGAGCAGCAGTAGCAGTGTCTTTTGCAGAAACTCTCTGTATGCCTAAATTGTTAAGTGAATTCACACATTGATCAAGTGCCTGGAGAGAAAGAAGAAAGAAAAAGAAAAGTACTCATAATCAGTGAACTTAGATGCGTTTGAAGGAAATGGGTGCAGAAGAACCTGAGGATGGCTTAGAACGCTTTTAATCTCTTCTTTTTTAACACCAGGTACTCCTAAGAGACAATGATTCACAGGCAACTGCACTTCTTGGACAATGTGAAGCCTATGACGAAGAAGCAAATCATAATTACGATGAATACTACCACCTATTGAATTCTCGATGGGTAAAACTGCTTTATCCACCAACCACAGCTCAACAGCCTGAAGAATCAATCACATGAAAACATAGTAAAGCACCATACTATTTTCTGTTGGTATGAATGTATTAGATGTGACCAATAAATCAAAACCTGGAACGCAGCTTCGAACTGTTCACATGGCACGGTTTCACAATTTGGATATGCTTTTAGTGCAGCTGTCTCGCTATATGCACCTGGTATGCCCTGCAATTGGGGAGTGAAAGCGTATGTAAACACAAGCAAATTAAAGAAAGACAGAGAAACACAGTTTTGCAGTTAGATGAGGAAAGTAATATTTCACCTGAAACGAAATTCGCACTTTTGAATCATCTCCATCAGAAGTGTAAAGATTGCTTGTAGTTAGCGGTTCTGTAATAAACTTTAAATGTTAGGGCTTGCAATGGGGAGAGATAAAGACAAAGCAATAAGATTGATAACATCGAGGGTATGACAAACAATGCATTTGAGTTTCATACTACTTCTGAGGCTTGATACGTTACTGTTCCCTTATAATATATGTAAAAGCAAGTATCATCTCACACAAAACAGATCGATGACATGTGTAGCAAGTCCTATGGCGTGATGCAAAAGACAATGATTGACCATTAATGAGACTACAGGACAAGAAGATCGAATCTGAAACATCAAATGCAGATACAAACATGGAAGAAAGAATTTAGTATTAACAAAACATATCGAGTGCTCCATTTTCAAAACATTTTCAAAACAAGATCAATACACGTGTAGCAATCCCTATGCCGCAATGCAAATGGCAATGATTGACATATTTATGAGACTACACGACAAGAAAGATTGAATCTAAAAGATAAAATGCAGCTACCAATATGCAAAAAAAGATTTTAGTACTAACAAAACATTTCGGGTACTCCATTTTCAAAATAGATCGCTATACATGTAGCAAGCCTTATGTTGTGATGCAAAGGACAATGATTTATCCATTTATGGTACTACACAACAAGAAAGATCGAATCTGAAACATCAAATGCAGCTACTAATATGGAAAAAAGAATCAGTATTTAACAAAACATATCAAGTACTCCAGTTTCAATGCAGCTGCAATGCAAATGAAAATGATTGATCGATCTGTGAGACAACACGACAAGAAATATTGAATTTGTAACAACAAATGCAGCTACTAATGTGGAAAAAATGAATCCAGTATTTACAAAACATATTTACTCCAATTTCAATACAGATCGATACACGTGTACCTTCCTATGCTGCCATGAAAATGACAATGATTGATCTATTTATGAGACTCCAGGACAAGAAAGATTGAGTCTGAAACATCAAATCAGTTACTAATAAGGAAAAAGAATCCAGTATTAACGAAACATATCGAGCACTCCAGTTTCAATGGAGATCGATACACGTGTAGCAAGCCCTATCACTGAATGTCTAAGAACAATGATTGATATAGTTATGAGACTAAGAAAGATTATATCAGAAACATCAAATGCAGCTCCTAATATGGAATAAAGAATCTAGTTTTCACAAAACATATCGAATACATGATTTTCATTAACAACGTTTGAAATTTCAAGTATTGTAGATCGATTTCATGTGTAGAAAACTCCATGTTGCATAAAATGACAATGATTGATCCATTTACGAGACTAGATGATAAGAAAGATCGAATCTAAAACATCAACTTCAGCTACTAATATGGTAAAAAGAAGGAATCTAATATCAAGAAAGTGACATAGGGACAAACACTAGTAATGTAAACTTGTCAAGGCATAATTTAGTACTCATTCAGCAATCTAGAGAACAGAAGCTCAAACTACTTTAATACAATTGTATATTCAAATATAAGAGAAACAAGCAAAGGTTATTTTCAAAAGCATGCAGGGACATGATAATTTGTTATCTCTTCAGGTAAAATTTAGGCTATTGGTAAGAATGTGAAACTAAGATTCTTGAATGATCCCCAACATAAATACTTGTAATGCCTTCTCGTCTGCTTAAACGAAGGATCCTACAAATCAAAATTCAGCTAAACAAGCCCCTAAATTTAACAATTTTCGAAGTGGATGATGGGATAAACACAACAGCCAATCAGCATTTCCACGTGAATTACCATAACACAACAAGTTGATGAAAGTGAGAATGGGAAGAGATGACTCACTAGGAAGCATACTCAAGTCTCTGTGAAAAGCAACTGATCTCGTCTCCTGAGTCAGACCCATTTCCTCAGAGGACTTTTTGAGCTCACGACCATACGGAATCTCGCCTTCAATGGCAGTGACAGCTCTCTGAGAAGCTGAGGAGGAACACTCCCAGAGGCAGAAACGACGGCGTTTAGAGTCGAACTCAGCGAGACCCACCGAAGGAGAACGATGAGTCGTTTGGGGACAAACCCAATTGGGTAAACACCTGAGAGCCATAGAAAAACAAAAGTTTGGAGATTTTTTTGAGAAGAAATCGGCAATGTGAAAGAGAAATTTATAGGAATTAGGTCAACAAAAGTCTCAATGGAAGAATGGGATTGGTAAGATATAAATGACATATAACGCCTCAAGTCACAACAAAAAGTTTCGATTTTTTAGCTTTTCTGGAAGGTCTTTCAAAGCTGAGAAAACTCGAACAATCAGACGTAAAGGTCCACACTTGCAAAGACGTTTACTTACATTTCACACACACATATATAATTGTTTTTCGTTGCGCTGGCCGACAAAAAAGAATAGATTTTTTTTTTTCTGTCAAACAATAAATAGTTTTGTTGACACTTGGGATATTATGTTGATAAGTAAATGGAGTAATTTCAAGGATTTCCACAAAAAGAGTTTCTAAACTTTTTAATACCTTTTTAAGGAAAGTTTTTGTGGTAGTTTTAGATTTTTTTACAAGTATGATATGGAATATAATATCTTTGAAATGTAGAATGAAATGTAGAAGCAATTACCCTTGTAATTAAATATCATGTCCCTAATTGGCAACCCAAAAATTACCTCCAACAAATTTGGTTCAAATACAAATTTTAAGAAACCATTAAATTTAGACAAAACAAAATTTAAGAAAAAGTTTTTTTTAAGTTTTCAATAACTTTGAAAGATATAATTTCACTAAATTTTTAATTTTTAGAAAAATCATATTACCATTTTATAAATTTCTATATTATTCAGTGCAATACTCCTATTATTTCGAAAGTTATACAAAACAGTTATAAATTATTATTTTTGATAAAAATAACTATTTATCTTTATTTTTTTGATTAAGTTATTCCATATATTTATCTCACTTTATTCCATAGAAATAAGAAATCGAGTATTCATAGAGGATTTTAGGAAAACCCACTATTTATATTTAGTTACCCAATTAAAAACATAACCAATTCAAAAATAAAACTCGGTTTTCTTAATTCCCCGAGCGAGCGACCCAATCGTCGACCGGTGAAGTGAAGATGTACGAATCGGCGAACGTCTCTGACGACGCAGATCGTACGGCTTTCCGGCGAGCGGAGAAAAAATACAAGCTTTACTATGAACAAGATTCAAAGTTCTCTAGAAAGTAAGCCAAAAAATTTTATCTCCTCTTCACTGCGTTTTGTTGTATCCTCCTAATAATATTCACTTGAACTCTGCAGGAAGAAGCTACCAAAACCCATTGATTTGTCGGAGTTGCTTGATTTCAATTTGATTTTACAAAATTTCAACGAAAAGGGTCTATTGCCAGACGGAATTAGGGTTTCCAAAATTGATTCTTCCCGGGTTTTCTGTCTCGAGAATCGACCCGGTAAGGCAAAATCCCCAATTTTCAAATCATCAGTGTTAAAGTTTCCACTTTTAATATTGAATATTGAATGTTGAAACTTATGGAAGTGAGATTGTTTGTACAGGTTTTTACTTTATTCCTGGTGCATTGAGCTTAGAGGAACAATGTAAATGGATCAAAGAGAGCTTGACGAATTTTCCTCAGCCTCCAAATAGAACAAATCACAATGCAATTTATGGTCCCATTACTGATTTGTTTGATTCAGCTAAAGAAAACAAGGTATTAGTTCAGGATGATCTTACCAACAACCAATGGAACTTCTGTGAAGAAGATATTGCGAAAGCTAAACATAGAAGTTGCAAATCAGTTTCTGCTTCACTTCTTTTAAGGAAGCTTCGTTGGAGCACTCTTGGTCTGCAGTTTGATTGGTCCAAGGTCAAATCTTGAACCTGTTTTGATGAATGTTATCACCTTAATGAAAAAAGCTGATTCTTTCGCATCTCTTGTTTCAGCGTAACTATGATGTTTCTCTCCCTCATAACAACATCCCTGATGCACTCTGTCAACTAGCTAAGACACATGCTGCCATTGCAATGCCTGTCGGGGAGGAATTTCGTCCAGAGGCTGCGATTGTAAACTATTTTGGTTTAGGTAGAGTTTACCTTCAATTTTGTATTTCTTGCTTTTGAAAAGGTTAAATTTTATTAGATGTTGAACTTTGAAAACCTTTTAATTCATTCTTTAGGTGATACCCTTGGAGGCCACCTTGATGACATGGAAGCTGATTGGAGTAAACCTATAGTAAGCATGAGGTATATCTTTGTCTTCCTTCTTAGCAAAACGTAATATCGTAATATATTATTTTGAAACATAATAGAGTAACTGTATTTCTTATTATGCAGCCTGGGATGTAAAGCTATTTTCCTCCTGGGCGGAAAATCAAAAGAGGATCCTCCTCATGCTATGTATCTCAGAAGTGGAGATGTTGTACTAATGGCTGGAGAAGCCAGGGAATGCTATCACGGTAACCTGCTTCACTTTTCATAGTTCTACTCGGCTTTTGATATTTACTCTATGGAAGAAAGAATCCCGAGTTGCTAAGATTTCTGTCTCTGATTGAAACAGTTAAATAAATAGCTAGGTTTGAGATATTATCTATTGATTATGCAGGTGTGCCTCGTATCTTTACGGATGAAGAAAACACAGAAATTGGCGCACTTGAATCAGAATTATCCCATGGAAGTGGACATTTGATTGCTGAGTACATCAAAACTTCGAGGATCAATATAAACATAAGGCAAGTTTTCTGAGTTGCCAGAGTTATCATACTGTCTAGAGAAGAATTTGTATTAGCATTGAGCCAGAAGATTTGACAAGCAGCCTCTACTTCTGTTGCATTATTTTGGTTTTTTATGTTCTTAGGGCCATAGAATCTCTTTATTATGTAAAGATATGACGGCAACTGGAGTAAGATCCACACAATAGCAGATTAATTTCTGCTGGAATTTTGAGGTTTTATAAACCATTGTTGAAAACATTTGTATTAATTACAAAAAGGAAACATCATTTTCAGATATCATACATATTCGTATATTGCACAGGTTTACATTGACATTGTATATTATAGTATTGGAAATCAAAGAAAAACCAGTTAGGCGCCTACAAACTAACGTCTAGGAGCTGGCTTGTTAGGCAAGGTAGGAATACTCTGTTCATCTCTGAAGAAGTTTTGCGGATCTACAGCAGTTTTCACCTTCACCAACCGATCAAAATTCTCTCCGAAATACATCCTTCCATAAACCTCAGCTTCTCTGTAACTGTTTGGCCCATGGCTATTAACTCCAATATCCAAATCCCTGTAGTTGATATACGTGTGTCTAGGGTTCTTGGTCACAAAAGGAGCCATGTAGCTATAGAAACTTCTCGCCTTCTGCAAGAAACTGCTTTCCGCTTCTGTTCCCGGGTCTTTCCAGTTCATCGAATGCTGGATTTTGTAAAGCTTAGTCCTATGCGGGAAAGGAGTCTTCGTCGTAGCCACAGTGCTCATTATCCCTCCATAAGGATTAAACACTAAACCGATCTTCCCAACTTCAATCATCTTCTTGAACAAGAAATCTAACCCTTCTTTGGTGATCTCTTTCTCGACGAAATCCGATTTCCGTTTCAAGAAATACGCGGAATCGGGGTTTCGTTCGAGTAGAATCTCGGGTTTAATCTGTGTAGCGTTATCGTTATTAGCCCACCACATCACTGACTGTATCCAAGTAAGTTCAGTACAATTCTCTTGCTTCAAACCAAGCTCTGGGAATTCTTTGGTTAACAAAGACATAACATTGCTTTTGTTTCCTAAATACAGAGCCACGACCGATGCTCGAACCGTTTGGTTTCCTTTTCGAGTCACTGGCTGTATCAATAGTCTCATGAATAGACCTGGATCAGTCTTGGGTGCAACGAACTGCCATTTATGAACCATGTCAAGAGCATTTTCATCCAAGTTTTTCTCTACTCTGAAAACAGTTACGGTTGGTGGAACAGGGACGAGCTTGATCTTGAAAGCTAAGATAACACCAAAGCTCGCACCGCCACCACCGTTAATAGCCCAAAACAGATCTTCTCCCATTGCTTTCCGATCAAGAATCTGTCCATTAACGTCTACGATTTTGGCGTCGGTTACGTAATCAACGGAAAGTCCGTATTTTCTAATCATGTTTCCGTAACCACCACCGCTAATATGACCTCCGGCACCAACTGTAGGGCAAACTCCAGCGGGGAATCCATGGCTTTTGGTTTTTTCCCAAATCCTGTAATAAACCTCACCGAGTGTAGCGCCGGCTCCGACCCATGCGGATTCGGTGGCTGCGTCGACGGTGACGTTACGGAGAATTGACATGTCGAGGACGAAGAAAGGAAGGTTAGAGACGTAGGAAAGACCTTCGTAGTCATGACCACCGCTTCGAGTTTTCAGTTGGATGCTTAGCGATTTCGTGCAGACCACGGCTGCTTGAACGTGGTTTTCGGAACGCGCTGCGATTACGATCGCGGGTTTTGGAGACGCGGTTGTGTTGAAACGTGCGTTTCGGATGTAAGCGCGTAGAGTTGGGGTGAAAGCGGCAGCGGTTTTTGGTAAAACGACGTCGGATAATGAGTTAGGAGGAGATTTTGTTTGGTTTGAGAAACATTGGAGAAAGTTTTGGTAGATTGAGTTGGGACGTTCGGTGGCAAGAGAGGTGGATATGAAGAATGAGAATAAGAAGAGAATTAAACAAAAGATCTTCATTGTTTTTTCTTTGTGAATTGAAATTTCTTTTGGGTTATTTTCTCTAGTATAAATAGTGTCATTGGAGTCTTTAATTTTCAGCTGTGATTTCTTACCTTTGGCCATTTTTAGGATTTGTTATTTTTGGTCAAGGTTTTTGTAAGAATAATTTTTAGAGGTTTATTTTAGGATTAGGTAGTTTTGGGAAGATAAAATTTTTTGGATAAATTATTTTATATCAAGGCATGAGAATGAAAAAGATAACATAGCCAAATCCAGTTGTTTTTCTTAAAACCAAATTAATTAATAAAATTTTATAATTCGAACTGAAGGAAATCATATGAACCAGAGTTGTTCTTTAACTAGAACCAACCCTTGCAAATTAATCTAAACCATATTAAGTGGAAGGTTGGTACTTGGTAGTTGTAAATAGTGGCATGCCTAGCAAAGATTGTCAAGGAACGACTGATTTTGTTAGTCAAGAAATTTAAGTTGAAATTTTTTGACCAAAACAATAACAAAAATTAACATAATATTGCGATGAAGTTTTTGATAAAATATATGATTTAAACATTAGTTAACTGGTTTTCAATCTGATGATCAACTTAATATTGTTCATATAACTGACTTGTGTTAGTATTTCATTAGTGAGCTGGATATTTTTTTTTCTTAATATATAATTATGGACTCAACAATGAATATTACAATATATATTTACGTTTGTTTGTTTTGCTTTCATATTAGATCTTAAGATAATATTGCTCTCTAGAAGTCTAGAACAAAAAACCAAATTAGTTTTGGTTCAATCAAGAGTCAAGACAATGAAAAAATTGAGTTACGAACATGACAAATTATTTTTATTCAAAAAGTAGATTTTATTAGTTATTTATTTTAAATGTTAAGAAAATCATTGAAAGCGATTTCAAAAATTGATTCTGAGAATTGTTTGTTCTAAAAGACGTTTAGAAAAATGAGAGATATTAAAACGATCATTTAGTTCTAATGATGGCATTTAAACTTCTCAATTTTATGGATTTTCTGTACAACTATCTTATCCTTTTATCAATGTTTTAAATCTTGTTGTATTAAGCTCTATTTGGATTGAACCCTCCACACTTTGTAGTCTGTTTGATTATTATTTTTTTTTTGATAATTCAGAGGTTCATCCGGGCCTTAGGCCCAGATTAATTTTCCTTAGGTTCAGCTTCTTTTTTGCACAGTTTTACTGTGAATTGGGTGGCCAAGTGGATTCGAACACGAGTCTCAAGGCAGACACATACCACCACTTGGTTTAGTCTTTTTGATTATTTGAATGGAAAACTAAGTAGTTGCTCAAAAAAAAAAAAACTTTTCAATTTTTTTTTTGACATCAATTAATAAAAGTGTGTATATATATCTGATTGTATAAGATTATATGGAAAACGACATGAATTTTCGTGATGCTAATAAATTATTTTTTCCCAAGATGATGATTTCTTAATTTCGAAAGTGGCACAAACGTTTTTGTTTTTGGCGAGAGTTCCTAACGATGACACAAAAAAAAAAATTATCTTCCATTCATTGAAATTGAATTGCTTTAGAGAGGAAACATGAACAAATCAACAACCTTTCTCGATCTCTCTTTTTCCTCTTTTAAAAAAAAAGATGGAAAGGCTGATTTTTACATGAATTATAAATTAACAAGAATAGTTTCTTACAAGTACATTTGAATTAACTATTAATAAATGTTGGATAGCATCAGGAGCTAGATTTTATATACATCCCTAATTGAGTAAACCCAATCATACATCTTTCTCAATTTAAATTGGACAAAATTACTCTGATAGATCTAGAGCCGACGCTGAGGATATGTAGATAAAACATTTAAATGGAGTCTCACTTTTTAAGGAGCCTCACAATTTTTTTCCATATATACATATATATATATATTTAATTAATGTCCAAAAAAAAGACTACCACAAATGGATCATTAATATATATAGAGGTCATACATTGTGTGGGTCTCAAATTATTATTATGTAAATATTACATTATATTATTTAGTTTTAAAAAAGAAAATTTAGGTTAATCTCTGACTTTCCAACTCTTTCTTTACGTGACTTAGTCTTTTTTCTCTTTTTTTTTTGTTTTAACTTTTGTTTTCCTCCATTGAAGAAGAGAACTAGAGAAGAGGAGAGATCAATTTTACTCATAATAAATCTGAATTATTTATTTATTGTAAGGTAAAAAGCTTTTTGAATTTTATTTGTATATTTATTTTCTTTGTTTGTTTTAATTTTATTGTTTATGCATTCATCAAATTGAGTATTTGGATTTAAAATTCGTTTCCAGTTTATAAGTATTTTTTTATTACTGAATGGTTTATATGTGTGTACGTGATAGATCAGAAGATGATTTCGGAGATATCAAAAAAAAGAAAAAATTGAAAAGAGTAGAGATTGGTGAAATCTCAATGGATCCTTTTTAAGGTATTTTAAGAACCCAAACCCCTTAGAACTGATGATGTTGATGAAATTGATGAGGCTGAGAGAGGTTGATAGAATTAATGAGGTTAATGATAGGGGATGATTTGAAGAAGTACGAAAAAAAAGGAGAATGATCACTTTGATAGATTAGGATTGATCTTTATTAATGGATTCATTTATATTATGAAGATCTAAAGGTTATCAGATAATTGATGGTATTTTGCATAATTTAAGAATCATCGTTTTTCTCATAAGAAATTTTAAAAGGTATTTGGAGAATGGAGATAAAGACAAAGGCGTTGGTTGATCTATTCAACAACATCACATAGAATCTATTGTTTTTGTTGCAAGTTGTTCACTCGTACTATCAAGCATTATATTTCATGGATTGGAACAATGTCGTAGTAAGGCTAAGCGAACACGAGAAAAGTCATGATCACATCACTTGAATGACGCCAGTGAATGGAGTTGAAGTTGAGATTTCAAAAAGAATCGGACAATTGATAAGTGTCTCAAAGAAGAAATCAACAAAGAAAATAATCATTGGGAGAGTTGTTATTTGAGATTAGTTCGAGTGATATAGCGTTTCGGGAAAATAAAGATAAAGTTGGTGAAGATAACAATGGAAATTTTGAAAAATATTGAAATGATTGGTGAATTCTTAACTAAGGAAACTCACTACCATTACCTCGTTCAGAATGAGTTGATAGGAATGTTGGGATCTGAAATCAAGCTCATGATCATTAGAAAAATTAAAAAGAAAAAAATTTTTTTTTTTTTTTTTTTTTTTTTTTAAAAAAAAAAAAAAAAAAAAAAATTTTTTTTATTTAAAAAAAATTTTTTTTTTTAAAAAAAAAAAAAAAAAAAAAAAATCTCTTTTAAAAAAAAAAAATTTTTAAAAAAAAAAAAAAAAAAAAAAAAAAAAAAAAAAAAAAAAAAAAAAAAAAAAAAAAAAAAAAAAAAAAAAAAAAAAAAAAAAAAAAAAAAAAAAAAAAAATGAAAGGGAAAAATAAGGGAGTGCAAAAGAGATTGCTTGATATCAATCTGAAGGCATTTTATACACCATGTGTTTGCCATAATCTGAACTTGGCTATTTTTTATATCGCAAAATCTTCTGAGAAGGCAATTTCATTCTTTGGGATCGTCCAGAGTTTATATCGGTTTTTTCCCCTTCTACAACTAGGTGGGAGGTCTTACACTTAAATCCTTATCAGATACGCGTTGGGAAAGTCATCTTGAAAGCATCAAAGCAATACGTTTTAAAGCTCCAAAAATTAGAGATGTCTTACTTGACTTCGCATAAAATAGTGATGATCCACAAGCCATAAGCGATGATGAATGTCTTGCAACAAGTGAAAACATGGAATTGAAGGATTCAAGTTTTTGTTTGGTATGGTGATATGGTATGATATTCTGTTTGTCGTGAACACGGTAAGCAAGAAGCTACAATCTGAAGATATGGATATCGAGGATGCCATTGCTCAACTAAAAGGGTTAGTTTCTTTTTTCCAAAAGTATAGAGAATCAGGTTTTTAAGAAGCAAAAAATGAAGTTTTAAAACTTGCAGTTGATATGGATATTGAACATATGTTTCAAAATAAGAGCAAGCGCCTTATTAGAAGAAAACGTCATTATGATGAGGAACCAGAAAAAACTGATGATGCTGGACTCGTTCTAAGCTTGGAGGAGGATTTTAGAATTAATTATTTCATTAAAATTATGGATCAAGCTCTAGTTTCTTTTCAAACAAGGTTAGAACAATTTCAAGAGTATGAAAATATTTTTGGATTTTTGTTTAGTTTACGAAAGCTCAACTCAGCGAATGAAGATAGTTTGAAGACATCTTGCCTTAACCTTAAAGCTTTTCTTAAGCATGGAACGATTTCAGATATTGATGAGAATGATTTATTTCTAGAAATAAAAAATTTTATAGAAGTTCTACCAAATAATTTGACGAAGACTGCAGAGGTATTCGAATTTTTAGAGAGATTGAAAGATTGTTATCCAAATATATGGGTTGCTTATAGGATAATGCTCACTATTCCGGTTTCAGTTGCCTCGGCTGAAAGAAGTTTTTCTAAGTTGAAGTTGATAAAGTCTTACCTACGGTCGACTATGTCACAAGAATAGTTAAACGGATTAACTATGTTATCGATAGAAAATACCATGGTTAAAAACTTCGATTATACAAGTTTGATGGATAATTTCACAGAAAAAAATGCAAAAAAAATTATTTTTCAGAAGTTTTAAATTATTGTTATATTTTTTTTAAGATATCATTGTACATTGTACTTTTTTTTCTATTAAGCATTTAAAAAATATATTTTCGTTTGGGGTCATGAATTTCTCAGAACCGGCTCTGGATAGATCCCATCTTCTTTTACCAATATAATTATACGAGCCTCCATGAGGCATTCTCTTGTCCTGAACATACGCATCAAACTTCTTATGTACCTTATAAGTTGGTCCTTTATACAATGTACACCAAAAAAGCGTTTCTCCGAAAACGTCATCGTGGAAACTAAAACCCCAATCTTCTGAAGGTTTCAATGTAGCGTTCACGAACATCTTTGTCGCCAGATTTACATCGTACCTTGAGCCAGTTTTTGTGTGCAAGGCCGTTCCTGAATAAACAACGTCGTCTTTTTTCCTTTAAATGGATTCTTAATCCCATATGCATTGCTAATCATGCAAAATGCAAAAACAACTAGAAAGATTGAAATTGTTTTCATTTTTCTTTCTAGATGTTTTGACTTGTGTTTTGTCTTTACGGTATTATATATATACTCCATATGTATTGTTTTATTTTTGAATTTACGTTTTCTTCTTCCTTGTTAGAAGTTTTCTATTAATAATTGTGGTATCCAATCGTTTCGAACACAATAGTATAATTTTGCCATTAACACCTTTGTTCTTCTTGTTTAATCGATATATTATATTAAGTTATGTGAATAGTTTTTTTTTGGTCGAGATAACCGATCGGTTTGATTTCGGTTTCATTACTAAACTGAATTTGCCATTGCTTGGTTTCATGAAAAATGTATGTTCGAGACACATGGGCTATAAAAAGTTCACAACCGGGGGTTAATTAACATGATACTGTTCTATTATTTCTTTTACTCCATATATCATTTGTTTGTTGTAACTCATGTTCTAAAAATCGGCTACATAAACGCTCAACTAGTATCTAGCGATTTTTTAAACATGGGTATCCATAATACACTTATTCGTTGATTTTCTCGCAGCAACATGTAATACAAGTTCCCTTGGCGTCACGGATACAAAAAGCGGATTCATACTCAAATCCATATTTTCCAGATATGCAATCATTAAAGCATGAGTCCGTATACGGTCCGACCGGATGTTTGCATTCTGCATCCACTGATTTCGGTCCTGCAAATACAAAAGAGTTATAAGATTTTCATGTAATTAAGTAATCTTGGCCAAGAAAATGAATTGTACCATCAAATAAAATTATAGTACTGTATGTGTATTATTTAAACTGATTTGAATATTTTGCATACATGTCTCCGATTATGCATAAAATAATAAAATAATAATTTGTATAAAAAATTTTAATATCAATACTTGATATCACTAACAACCATACACAAACATATATAATTGCTGCATCGAATACTCGAAAATTTAGAATGAAACAAAACATGTAGTAATATCAATTCAGATGTCTTGAGTAAATAATTACCTATGTAAAAGCAGATTCGGATCAAAAACTTTAGCACATATACACATAATATATCAACCTGTTGAATTGAAAAACGACGAGGACTAACCAGAAATGATGAACATGAGCATGATGGTAATCAAAAGTAGAGAAGAAGAAGATGATCTCTTGGATTCCATTTTTTGTATTGAGAGATCACAGTCTTTTTGTCAACTAAGAGATCAATGTTTTATAGGTTTTTTCACTTGTTTTTTTTTTGGTCAACAGGTTTTTTCACTTGCTATATCTAATAAAAAATCTTTCCATATTGTCTCACTTATAGTAATCTATACTATTAATTGCGGATCAATTTTAAGTTAATGACTATAAAATTGCTAAAATTTTCATGCAATGTCATTGAAAAAATTGAATAGAAAAATAAAATTCTCATTAAGGTTATAAATGTGATACTCACAAATAGTCATATAATATTAAAATTTATTTTCCAGGAAAAAAATCTTACCAAATCTTCTTAATATCTAATATTTTTAATATTTCCTTTTTATAAATCATTTTCAAATTTGTTTACATGACTAACAAATATTCAAATATCGCTTTTTAATGTCACGTATCAACAGGATTCTAATCTCAAAAATCTGTTTGTGAAAGCATAAAAAAAAATTGCAAATCCATTAAACAAATTATAAATTCAGTTTCCAAAGAATGCTCTAAATCTAATGGACCAATCCGGTCTAGCTCGGTCCGGTTTAAATTTAAAGATATAGGACTCGTCAAACCTAATTTTAGTCTAATAGGCTTAACCGGAGAAATACAAAGAAGAAAGAAGAAGAAAAAAACTGGAAAAAATCTCCGTTCATCTCCGGTAAGTGTCTTCTCTCACTTCTCTGATTCTTCTTTCTTTCTTTTTTTTCTCTCCGGCGGTTTCCGGCTGATTTCGTTGTTCTAATTCTTGGATTCTATCTAAAACTCGTCTAAAAATTTAACTCCTTCAAGCGACGATTCCAGCCGGCGGATTCTATATTGTTAAGCAATCACAGATTAGCAATTTCGTGAATATTACTTTCACAAAGATCTAATTTTTTTGAAAAATAATTTAGCTTTCATTGCTGCCGCCTTGAAATTTGCATCTTTTGTTTTGTCCTGAGAACGAATTCAGGATTTTGTTGGGATTTTAGGGTTTCTTATTTCCAGATACGCTTGGCTCTTGCTTGATTCTTCTTGTTAAACTTGAAAAATCTCATATAAACCGTATTGATTTGATACTTTGGTGTGAGCAGTTTGTGAAGGGGAAAAGATCAAATGGATAACATTGTGGACTCATTGAATAAAGCTTATGAGAAGTTTGTTCTTGCCTCTGCTAGTGTTCTTGAATCTAAAGAGAGTGCAGGAGGGCAAAAAGCTTCTCTCACTGATGCTGCATTGGAGAATTTCAAGGAGAAATGGGAACTGTTCCGTGTGGCTTGTGATCAAGCTGAGGAGTTTGTGGAGTCAGTGAAGCAGAGAATTGGATCTGAGTGTTTAGTTGATGAGGCTACTGGTTTAACTGCTGCATCAGGAAACTCAGGCCAAGCAGCAGCTACTGGTGCTGCCACTAGTCTCCCACCCATTAGTGCTGTAAGGCTTGAACAGATGAGTAGAGCGGTTCGATGGCTTGTTCTTGAACTGCAACGTGGCTCTGGTGTAGCTCCTGGCTCTTTGCATTCGTCCTCTACTGGGTTTGATACTAGATTCTCTGAAGACTCCACTCAATAGCGTGCCTCTACATACACCTTTTCAAGTTCAAAAATGGTAGCCCATTACTCTTGAGCCGTTGTGATGGGGAAAGAGTAGCCTAATCAGTGTTAAAGACTTATAGTTTGCTATTTCGTGTGATTAAGCCAAGCAAAGTACTCGTGGGTTTGATTTGTAGGAGTTTTGACTGTGACTAAAAAATATTGTGCATTTAGTTCTGAATCTCTCAAAGTAAGGAGACACTGGTTTTTTGTTGTTGTGATTCTTCATATATTATGTTTCTGTTGTTTCAAAACAAGTAGTATTAATTTTGATTTTGTACATAGATGGTTTTGTGTGAACTTGTATGATTTTGAGAGCTCTGTTTCACAACAAAATCGTGATAAACGCAAAAAACAAAAATGTCATTCACAACAAAACCATGATAGAGTTTGAACCCGAGACGTCTCAGACTCATAAAGAGCTTAATTTTATGATTATTTTCCGAGGTTTAAGCAAAATATCACCAAAAACAGAATTCTGGGTCTGATCCAGAGACTAATACACCTTCGAAAGTGTGTCTATTTTCTCATCTCCCCCTCCAAATATTCTCTTTTTTCTCGATTCCGATTAAAAAAAAAAAAGGAGCTTTGGGTTTTAGGATTGTTCGATTGGTTTGGAAACATCCCTAACACACGCTGCAAACACCTTCGTTATTTACGGAGACAGTCACTTCTTGTGTGCGTCTATCTTCTCATTGGATCTGTTTTTCTTTTTTTGTTCAATTGACGATTTTCTGAATGAATTTCGTGCTCCTGCTCCATACTCAGCTGCTGTAACCTGGTTATGTTGTGTCTTCTTCTGTAATTTCGTTTTATTTTCCTGAATTTGCAGATATATGGATTTGTATGATCCGATGATGCACGTGAGTTCTTGGATTTGTCAAGTAAGTTTTTAGTTCCGTATTGTTTGTTTATATGATCATTGGGAGGCTTTTAGTTCTTATGGAACTGTATTCCCTGTTGAGGATTTATGTTTATCACCAACTCTTAAATTATATGTTCATGTGGGTGTGTAATGTTTTCCCACAGGTTGGTAATCTTGGTCTTGATTTGCTATGGCGTTTCATACACATTGTTGTGAGCTTATGGCACATTGTCTTTGGCATCTTTGAGGCAATCGAAAGCTATGCAATATCGTTAGGATTTGATGAAAGATATAATTCCATCGACATTAAGAAACTCCGGTGTCTAGCTGTTGCAGTGGACATCGCAGACGCTCGAGATGTTGCTAATGTTATTGAGCTTTTGCAATGGTTAACAACCATTGGAGTGAAACAAGTTGGTCTATATGACTCGCAAGGTAGATGCTTTAGCTAATTATCTCTGTCGTTTCGTTTGTTCATACATATACAATGGCTGAAGTTAGCTTCTTTAGGTTTTTTGAAGAAATCCAAGGATTTGGTCCTTGCTACCGTTCCAGGCTCATTTTTGTTAGAGGTATAATAATCTCATACCTTTCATTAAGTTTGCTTTTTTGCTCGTGAGTCGAATCTTTAGCTTCTCTAGCTCATGATATAAAGGACTTCATAGATAAGAAAGACAGTATCTGCAAATGATGTCACTTCAATTTTTCCATGAGCTTTAGATTGTAACTTTACTTTCTCAATCTTGTTGTTGTTCTTCTTCGTTCTCAGGAGAATGGCAAAAAGGATTTTTCGCCTGATGAAAAGCGCATTGCAATAGAATTCATTTCATCTTCCGATAATAAAGAAGCTGTTATGAAAGCAGCCAACATACTTCTTCAGAGATACTTGAAGTCCAGTCCTCCCGAGAACGATAAAGGGGAAAACTTTTTTACAGAGTCTCATCTGAGCGAAGCATTAAGAGTTGTTGGTTAGTGTTGATTCTTTTATGGAATTATTATTAAAAGTTTGCTTTCTAGAATCTGATGATCTAAACTCTGGCAGGTGATAATGGACACGTACCTGATCTGTTACTGGTTTATGGACCTATAAGGAGCCACCTTGGTTTCCCTGCTTGGAGACTTCGATACACTGAGATAGTGTTAGTGCTTTTTGTCACTCTTTTTCTCTTATATCTTTAGAGCTAAATCTCAGAGTTTGTCTTTTCTCGGTATTTGTTTGCTGATAGACATATGGGATCTTTGAAGTATATGAGATATGGTTCCCTTTTGAAGGCAATTCACAAGTTCACAGGGGTACGCCAAAACTATGGTAAGCCTTTCATCTCCCACTACTATATATGCATGCACACACACACACATGTATGGATGGAGCGAGACAGAGACTAGCAATAGAAGATCAATTCACAGTTTAGACACTAAGTATCTACCTTTGAGCTGGACTGAGGCACCCTTTTTTTCTTTTGAATCTGAATCTTTACTCATAAAGTTTCCACCTTTGACTTGGAATGAGTCACCCATTAACTATATTCTGTTGTTTGACTGGGATGTTTTTGGTTATTCTTGACAGGAACTTAAAGGTGATTAGAGAACAGAGTATCAGAGATCAATTTTTGGTTTATGATTCACATACTTATCGTTAGTGAATTCTAAACGAGATGTAATTGGAGATCAATTGATTCAGTGTGTTACCTATTTGTTCAAATTGTGCTCTTAACAATTCTATGTTACATAGACTCGGTTCTCCCGCATTGTATATGATGAAGTACCCAACTGAATAGTAACAAGCCGGACCTAACATAAGATTTCAAAGTTCTGGTTTTGCTCAAAGTTCCGGTACGCTTAGTTATAGACTATAACTTATAGTACATAAACTAAATAGAACATAGGATTTCAGACTGTTTCGGCGCCAAAAGAGCAGTTTAGTTTTCTATTTAGTTGACTATTGAAAACAAGAAAACCAAACTGGTTTATGCACAATGTTCATATTCAAAAGAAATTGGAAGCTTAGAACATTTCAATGAGCTGTCTCTATGCACTGTCCTGAGTGTTGTTTCAGTATTCTGTTTCCAACAGACCATCAATGAGCCCAAACTCAAGCGCCTGCAAAAAAAAAATTAACCAGGAAAGTTCATTGACCAAGACAAAGTTCACAAGCTATGGCTCGTCATTAATTTTGAAGTGAGACCTCTTGAGTCCTAACTACCAGTGAGCCATGTAGCTCATTCAAAAGAAAATTTGAGTTAAATGTATTAGATTTTGATTGGTACATGAGATAAGCGGCAAATTACCTCAGATGCGGATAAGAAACGATCTCTTTCAGTGTATTGTTGCACTTTCTCTAGAGGTTGTCCAGTAAAAGCTGCATACATCCTGTCAATTTTCTACACGTAGAGACAACCAAATAGATCAATCAGATTAAAGGTACTTTTTTTAGCTCCAAAGACTCAATCTTCTTATTCTTAAACCAAGAAGCATGACAATAAAAGAGAAAGAGAGACTTACTTGACGGGCTTCGATAGCTTCATTCACCTGTCTCCTCACGTCCTCAACATGTCCCTACGAAATTATGTAAGCAAGAAATCAACTAAGTTCACACGCACATAGAATTCCAAACTAGAATGGTATTAAACAGGAGAATTCAAGAGCCATACTCCACATCCAGTTTGAGGTTGATGTATCATGACACGAGTATTTGGCATTGCATAGCGCATTCCTTTTTCACCTCCAGCAAGAAGAAGTGCTCCTTGGCTTGCAGCTACTCCAAACGCCACTGTTCCTACTTTAGGCTTGATCTAAAGATCATTACCGAGAAAATTCAATACCGCAATTTCTAGGTGATAGAAAAGTTATTATGGGAAAAAGAACATACCCAAGACATACAGTCATAAATTGCTAGGACTGAGTAGGTGCTACCACCGGGGCAATTCAAGTACATCTGAAACAAAGGTTACTTCTAAGTAAGTAAACACGAGAATTTACTTTATAGAAAAGTGACAGGGAAAAAAAGAGTTTTCTGCTAACCAAAATGTCAGATTTATCATCGATAGATGCGAGGGTTACAAGCTGAGATATAACTCGCTGAGCAACCTGTGCGTTAATTGGTTGCCCGATGAAGATAATGCGGTTGCGGAATAACACAGAAGAAAGGTCCAAAGGTCCTCCAGGGGTCATCACTGCAGGCATTACAGGCGGGTTTCCCTTTTTCGCCTCTATCACTCCAAATCTAAACATTGCAACACAGTAACAAAATCGGTTAAACATAGAAAAGTTAAGCTATCTATCAACCAATTTACAAACCTATAGCCTATGGTTGACATGTATTATCATAAGAAAGGAAAATACAATCAGCTATTTCAATTTGCAATGGTGAGAACATAAATCAAGAGGGAGAATTAGAATAGAGATGACCTTGGATCAATACTAGGAGGATCTTTGTTGTCAATCTTTATTGAGGACCCAGAAGTATTACTCGAAAGTCCTGAAAGCATCATTGCCAAATCTCAGACACAAATCAATTATATCAACACAATACTTCTTCAGCATCAAAGAACTTAACTTGTTTCCAAAAATCAAAAGGGTTTTAAAAGTTACCAGCTTTCAGAGAATCACCATACGGACTTGGCAGTGCAGAAACTATACATCTTGTAGGATTTCTACACAAAATCCAACCAACAATGTAAAAAATGCGAAATTTAGGAACGAATTCATGATTGAAGTGGAAGCACAAACATATTGAACATCGAGTGATTGAGATTTTAAAAAAGTAGTAGTACCTTTGATTGTGAGATAGATACGAAGTGGGTTTAGGGTTTCGAGTTCGAGGAGAGAAGCAGAGACCGAGGGGAGGCGAAATTACTAAACCCGCCATTATCGTAGCTTAAAGCTTTGTGGATTCCTTTTTCCGGGCACAGGCGTGGATAGATGACAGAGGAGGACGGCAAGACTCAAAAGGTTAATGTTTGGACACGAACTGAAAACAGAACCCAACCAAGGCAACAACAACAAAGACTGGTCCTAGAGACTCACTCGCATTAAAATTTAGAAATAAAAACATTCGCAATTTAATTCCAAAAAGTTATGAAATTTAAAGTAGAAGAAAGTCAACAAAAATATCTAATGGCTAAAACATTTCCATAAATGTAGTAAAAGATTATGGAGTATTAGTACTCACTTGCCAAAAAGCTATAAGATGCAATTTTATTTTCGTTGACTGTTTTGATATAAATAAGAAACATACTTCTGTTGCTAATAAAGAGTTATTCAACTCTCCATTTAGTGTCTTAATCACTGTCCCGGAGAAAAATATGGCAAATTCATCGCCGGCGAATATACCGGCCACTTCTTTAGAGGATTATGCTCATAGTCCTGTCCACTACGCTGTTGTTTCAGGAGATCACGCCGGTTTGACTCGCTTGGTTTCGTCCTTACCGAAACTAACCGATCCAGAACTAATCCATACCGAGTCAGACTCAGTGAGCCAAGAACGAGTCGCGGAGCAAATCTCCGCTATTCTCGACCGCCGTGACGTTCCTTTTCGAGAGACGCCTCTCCATTTGGCGGTACGTATCGGCGACGTTTTCGCGGCGAAGACGATTTCTTCTGCCGGCGCTGATATCAGTCTCCAGAACGCCGCCGGTTGGAGTTCATTGCACGAGGCTCTGTGTCGTCGAAACTCCGAGATCACGGAGGCGGTTCTCCGGAATCACCACAGTTCGGCGTGGTGCAAATGGAGACGAAGACTACCGCATCTGATCGCCGTGATCCACCGCATGAGAGATTTCTACATGGAGATTTCGTTCCACTTCGAAAGCTCCGTGATTCCATTCGTCGGGAAAATCGCTCCTTCCGATACTTACAAGATCTGGAAACGCGGCGGAGATTTACGCGCCGATACTTCCTTAGCCGGATTCGACAAATTCAAAATCCACCGCGCGAATCAAAGCTTTCTCTTCCTCAGCGACGGAGACGAGTTTCTTGACGTGTCCCCTGGTACGTTACTTGTGTTGAACAGAGACGATAAAACGATCTTAAACGCTTTCGAAAACGCTAAAGATCCGATTAACGACGGCGAAATCGCTAGCTTTTGCGCTCAGTCAAACTTACACCGTCCAGGAATGGATGTTACTAAAGCAAAGCTCGTTGAGATGAAGAATTGGCGACGGCAAGAGAGGATTGAAACCATCGGAGAATGGAAAGCTAAAGCTTACGAAATCGAAAACGTAAGTTTCAGTTTCAAATCGCGTAAAGTGGGAGAAACAGAGGTTTCGGATCAGGAGAATTATCAGAGTATTATCACAGAGCCGTTACGGAGGCAGCAGAGTTGTTTCAACGTTGAGGATCCGATGTCATTGCAGTCGCGGAGAAGAAGGTCGGTTTCTTTACCGGAAGCGGCGGTTCCGGTGAGTTCTGTGCCGAGGATTAAAGAAAAGGAATTTGTCAAGAGTTTGAGTCCTTCGGTTTGGTTAACTGATGAGTTTCCTTTGAAGACGGAGGAGCTGCTTCCGTTGCTTGATATTTTAGCTAACAATGTCAAGGCTGTTCGGAGAATGCGGGAGCTTCTTACCACCAAGTTCCCGCCGGGAACTTTTCCGGTCAAGGTAACACGTTAATTTTGTTTCTCTTTTGTTTGCGTCTGCATGAGCCCTACATATATAGCTAACGTGTCGTGATAACATTGGCTGATTTTTTAAAGTTTAGAATCTATATAGTGTCGGTTTGTTTTACATACTAGAATATCACATTTTATTTGGTTCGGTATGATATAGTTTTTATTTTTTAAGTAAAATACATACACAGTTTGATAAAATTCTCAAAGTTTTATAATCAATTAGTTGTGCATGGGACTCATGGCCATATGAAAAAAAATTTCAAAACTGGTTTATGTTTTGGGTTTTTGGTTTAACAGTTGTCGATACCGGTGATCCCAACGGTGAAAGTAATCATCACATTTACTAAGTTCATGGCTCTCCAGCCAGTGGATCAATTTTATACACCATTATCAAGTCCGAGACACCTCTGCACTGGAGTCGAAGACCAATCCGACGTGGATGTGGACAAAAAATCAGACATTAGAACGCCAACTTCACGACCATCATTTTCATCGCGATCTTGGCTGAGACTTAACATTACCACCACTGGAAAAGGCTCACAACGACGGCTAGAGGAAGAACAACAAACGGTGGATCCTTTTGAAATACCGATAGAATATAAGTGGACGACCAACTCGCATGAAGCAGGTAAACAAAATATTTGTACATGTTGAGAATTATCAAGATTTAGATAGATAGGGTAAAATATTGTTGAAACTAAGTATTACACTTTGAAAAAATTTTACTAAAAAAATTGTTGGTTTTTTCCTTATTTTCATTAGATTTTTAACACATGAAAATATTAAACTTTTCGGGGGGGGGGGGGGTTTCTATTTTTTGTTTTGAATTTTTATTAACAAAAAAAGCAACACAAGTCAAAAGTACTGTTGGTTTTTGATGATTTGTCTCATTCTATTTTGTTTTTTTTTGTAGGTAAAATTACCCTATCGTGTGGATGCGCAAAAGTAAACTTCAGGAGAAAATAAACATCTTGGGCTGAATATTTTGATGGGCCGATGTTTTGGGCGTTCTATCATTAATAGACTATTCCATTTCTGTTCGTTGTTAGCCTTCTTTTTTTTTTTTTTTTGTCACTACAGTTTCTTCGACTGAAAATTACACTCTTTTTTTGGTCGCTGTGTTTGTTGCGAGAGAATTTTTTCTTTGAACACTCTGTCATTGTAGTCGCTGGAAAATCCAGCGTCCACTTTAATGGACACAACGACTCAACAGATCTGTATTTCTACCTGTAACTGTCGCTGGTTTGAAATTTTATTGAAACATCGAGTTATAATGTTGGTCGCTCAGCTGTATCGCTGACGACCCAGTAAAAAACATGGCTGTTGTAAACTCTTGAATTATGAATACTTCTCTTAGGCACATTGCTTAGGAATACTTTTTTTGTTTAATGAACTTCTAGATACAAAATAATCAAAGATTGAACTTTTCATATTGTTTTTCTCTTTTCGATTCATTATTCTTGTAGAAAGAAAAAATATATATCAAAAACGTTTTTACTTTTTACTATCCATTTTCGTTTTTTGCTGGCGTAAGACATAAACAACCCTTTAGTATCAAAATCACATACCATACTAAAATAGTTTATAATTTATACCCTGATAAGATTAAGTGGAGTTAAAAGTATAAAAATATGTATAGAAGAAATTTAGAGTAGCATGAATATAGATTAAGTGGAGTTGTGTTTTTTTTTTTATAGATATTTGCCGGTTTTTTATGCGTTTAACTAAAGTTGAAAGATTCCAAAATAACGTTTGCTTTGCAAGTTGGAAACGAACTAACTTGAGTTGGAAAGTCCATTCCAAGACAACCCAAATAATCATATTTATATAAAAAAAAAAAACTTTAGATTAAAAGACGACAACACAAATATAAAGTATAATATTATTTACATTAGAAACAAAAAATTGACAACCCATCCACTATTAGTTTCCATCCTCTACATTTCCACTTATTTTGCTCATCCAAAATCGTTTCGTCCCTCGTTACCGAGAAAAGCTCCAATAATCAGAGGTATTATTATATTATTTTTTGGTTATGCTTATATTCATAGATGATTTGATTTTGATCACAATTTGTTTATAGGCACATAAGATATTGGGATAGTTATAGAATATGGCGAGTGAAGCACCGAGTTGGGCGGATCAATGGGGGACCGGAGGAATTGGGGTGATGGCGGCGGAGGAGACAACGAACGGCAAAAAAGAAGTCGCCCGGAAGACCAAAGCAGGGATGAACAGAGCTAAGATTGTTGCATTTATTGGTGTCAGTTGGATGAAGAATCTTGTGCAGAGAAAGAAGAAGGACCCTACTTCTTCATAAATAAATAAAACGTTGCTTCTGTTTGATTTTTTTTTCTTCCTTTAATATTTCTCAATATATCTACTACACTATTTTTTAATTCTTTTAAAATGGTATTTTGCATCCCACGAATGAATTTAGATTTGTTCAATGTTAACCATTCCCCCTATACGTTCCTCGATCCTATATATGTACATTTCAAACGTACAAAATTGCGCTTTCATTTTGTAACCAAATATCAATTAACATATTGTAAACATAAATATATAATGTAAAACTTTTTGTTTACAATTTACAAATAATACTCCTTAAATAAAAAAATTAATACAATGTGATTTTATACAAACACTATTTTAACATAAAAATGAAAAAGGTAATAGAAAATAAGAAACAACACACACATTCACCTTGCCCTTTTTAAAAATTTTACATTAGTTTTTCAATACTAGCAAATTAAATTGACAAAAGATTAGTGAAGGTTAGGACCGTTAAAGATATTCGGAGCCACATGTTTCAAATTAAAAGTAGGTCAGATGATATCTTTTATTTCTTAAGCATTTCTTGCGGATATTTTTTGTTGCAAGATCTATTTAATGAGCAATGAAAATTATTTTAACGACTCTAAAAATAAAGGTGACCCTACTATGGATATGAAAGCATCGAAAATTAGGACAATGCTATGTATGGATTTTCTTTGTAAATTTTTGTTTTTAAATGCATACGTTTTCAATAAGTACACAAACATACATTTTTAATGGTGCTTTGGTTTTCTTTTTCTTGGTAAAGGGGGTCATGGGTTAATATGTTGAAAGAACAATGACGTTTTTGGTCGTTCTATCATTTATCAAAAAAAAAAAACAATAACGTTTTTGGTAACGTTTGAGGATGGATGGTGTAATTGATTTCTGATTAATATAACTTAACATTAAGACCCCAGAAAGAAAATCTTCAGAAATAAATTTAGAGACATAAGAAACAGACTCCGATTGATATGAATATGATCACTTTCGTGGTTTTTTTTAAAGATGATGGATATATTTTCCATAGGTACATAAAACATATTTTTACATTTTTAAGGAAATATTAAATAAATGATAGGAACTTAACAAGAAAAGAAATAAATAGGGAGGGAGAATATTTGGAAAGTTGAGCCATATTAATTTCGAAATTCAAATGTATATTGGGAGTGGCACAACCCCACCAACATGCCTTGCTTTCTCTTACAAACCTCATAAATACAAAATTGAAAGCTCGTGGGAACCTTGCTCCTTTAATTAATCGTTATCTAGCATACATAGTTACGTACATACACAAACACCAAGTTACCAATATACAAAAACCAAAAAATAAAAGGAAAGGCAATGAGAGTACTTACCAATATGCATGTCCATTTTGGCTTGTTTGGACACTTAGTCGCAATCCAAGCTCTCGTTTATTCGAGCTAGGGTCATATATGAGATCATATAATTTGGATAATTTCGGAAAAAAAAAGAGAAAATTTTGGAATTTTGAATACTTTTAGTATTCTTTTCAAAACTTAAACTACACAACTTAGTATTTCGGTTAGTATTCCATGCCTAACATGTAACATGTTACCGTTAAAGTATATTAAAATGCTTAAACGGATAACTAATATAAGTATATAACAGATAAAGATATTAAATGAAAATTCAGAATGTGTAGAGATCTGATCGGGTAAGCCGTTTTTAAATGGACATGCCTAAATATCGATATATAGAAATTTCATAATTCATGCATATGTAATATTTCTTTCTTTTCGTCCACCGCAAATGGATCAGCTCAGCTCATGCAATAATAGCAAACCAAATAATTCTTGATTTTCTTCTGTGGTGAAAAGAACTAAAATTCTATGTGAAAATCAGATTGTATTGATTTGGTTAGAAGAGTTTCAGCTGGCTAGACCATAAATTTATATGTTTTTAGAGAACAATATCCATTCAATTCAATTTCTTATGTCACTACGACAACAAAAACAAACTTTTGTTCTTGAAAATTCATCTGAGATTATGTTTGATAATTGGTATCATCGGTTGTAAGAAAGAAGAATATATACACACACTATATATACATGTAAACAAATACAAATAATATTGTTTATCGAAAAAAAGTTTTTCATAGAAACAATTCAAATTTAATAAACCAACCTCCTTTTTGGTATGGGGTTGTTGGTCTAATTTAATGTTAGTCTCTTCTGCCTTGCCTCTCTTCTTCAACCATCTTCATATTTATATCTTCTTCTTCACTTTTCATATCCCTAAACTTTGCAAATAGCCGCATTCTACTTTCTCTTTTGATTCTTCTAATTCTAATTATTTTGCTTTTTGATATCGCTGAAATTATAGCACGGTAAGAGTTTCGTAAGGATCCGATGGTTCTCACCGGCAATTAACAATTTTAGTGTCGAAGGCATTTCTTATATATGTATCTTGATTAAGTAGTTGATGCTACTATTTGTTTTTTTTCTTGGTTTTCTGGAGCTAACTAGAGATAATAGTTGGTTGAAACTGGTTTTGACCTAAGGTGATGCGAGATATTAGTGCGGTTCAATCAAATAGTCGTGCTCTTAGTTTATAGAGAGCAGTTTTGTTCGATTGAGCCGTGCCAATATCACGCGTTAAACCAAAAAGGCAACTATGGGTATTAAACTTAAAGGTATATATCAAATTTTAAAAAAAAAAATTCTTGAGTCATATGCAATTTGATAACTTCTTAATATTTTTTCTTTTATTTTTACTCTGCAGGCTTCGAAGGTATGAGATGTTAACAAGCAACACAAAACCCAAAATCCAAGTACAACACTTCTATTTTTAGGAAGTATTTGAGGAATTTTAAGCCAAAAATATAGTAATATGCTAGAGGAGTAAAAGTACTAGCTAGAATGTAAATTTTGTCGGGGTTTACAATCGTGAAGATATCGCAACAATACAACACTAATTCTAAGTTGTAATTTATCTGAACAAGTTAACAGCGGAATCATTTATTTATTTGTTAGTTAAATAAAAGTGTATGTTTATTTGCCTTTTGTTAGTCTTTACGAAAACTAGGAAGTCTGTTTTTGGACTTATTCTCAACAAGGTAAATCTAGTAGAATTTAATCAAGTTGTTCCACATCTCCGGAATTATGTTTGGGACAAAATAAATTAGGGCGTAATAATTTAGTATAAACATTCATTTTATTTACCATCCCCAGACAATGTCCAACGAACTTTCGAGAACAGAAGAGTAATTAACTATGTGAATCAAAATGATCGAACTTAAGGAAACCCATTAAACTAGAAAAATTCCTTTAAAATTTTCAAGACCAAAGAAAAAAATCATGATGCGAGAGTTGGCCTGAAGAATTCAAAATCTGTAGACTAAGTAAACGTGATTACAATGTTTCCAGGGTTCATAATCCGAACTCAATAGTCTTAAAACCCAAAAAAAAAAAAGCAATGTACCCAAAAATAGGTGAGGAAAAAGCACAGAGGAGTCAAATGAGATTAAATGAGAAGCAAAAAGGAGGACATGTGGAAATTAATAAAAAGGCACAACAATAAGGACTCTTTGTCTCTCATAGGACAAACCAAATTGCGACCAAAACATTACTCTCATTAAACCACTTCACTAACTATTTTTTGCATACATTTATTCATTTTCTGACCAAAACCCTACACTTGTACTAACTATAACACCCAAAAAAAATTGCTATTTTTATTTTTTATTTTGTTTGTGCTCTGTAACCGAATTATTTTGCTCCAACGAATAGTAATACCATGTTGTACTATTATATTTATTATTATTATTATTATATAAATAAAATTTTGGTTTCTTTATTATTCAAGAATCTGACGTCCACAAAGCATTTTCAGGTTCACCACAACGTTCGTGAACAACGGCCATTCTCTCAGCCGACCGGCAGATTCCGCTGCATTTCCAGTCGAACGTCGCCGCACAAACATTCCCCATCAGTACCTTTAGTTCACAATCTGCATTTCAAAATGAAATGAAACAAAATAAAAATAAAAGAATCAAGAATTCATGGTCCTGGAATTTCTTAGTTACCAAAAAAAAAAAAAATTTAAGAAACAATCATGACATTAAAAAATAAATAGAATCTGTGAACATTTCTAAAAAATCATTTTAAAACAGTTTCGTTTTGTTGTTAAAAAAAATCTTTTTGAAAGTCCTAAATTCTAATGAAAAAACAAACTAAAGTAAAACGGTAACTTCTAAGTGTTCTGTAAAATTACCGTGAGGAGAAGTACTGCAACAGAGTCTTCTGTCATCAATATGTTCTACATCCAATCCAATGAACCAAGATCCCAACGAGACATCCTCATTTGCATACTTATGCAGTAAGTCCCTTATTTTAACCAAAGTTATGAGATCATTAGAATCTTTTTCCCAAGCATTTTGGTTGCATTAAAACCACTAAAAACCAAGTTAGGAAAAAAAAAACTTACTGGTTTATCAATATGTAAGTAGCTAAATCTTTAGAAATTGCGTAAAACTGTCCCGTGGCATGGCGGAAATACTTGTTACCAACCTCTCCAAACTTCCAATACTCTGGTTCATGGTACTTCAAACCCCTGTTTTTTCACCGCAAATATAAAATATCCGAAAACCGTTGGCTGCTTTTTCGCGGTTTAAGTACCTAAACATGCTTACCTTAGAAGGTAGCTAGGTTTTTTTTTACTTACTTTCTGGCTAGGACGGGACCGGACTTCATGCAACCAGCATAAACCCTAGGCTTGTTCCGGTGAGCGGACAAAGTCGTCTTGAGAGTAGCTGCAAAAAAAAAGGATCAAGAAGACATCAGGATAAAATGATACTAAGATTAAGATTAACATTTTGTTTTTTTTTTCTTACCAAGATTTACATGAACGTCATCATCAACTTTGATGTAGAATTCTGCATCCCACAAGGAAACAGCTGTAGCGAAATACGTCTTTGTCTTGGCGGATAACTCCATGTATCCCTCCGTATGTTCCTATTAAGGTTTCTAAAGCTTTAAACTTAAAAGTAGCGAAAGATAACAAACACACACAAGTTTGAGAATCACGCGCAGATTTTACCAGTCTCAAGAAATCTCCATATGTTTTCTCCTCTGCTTCAATAGCTTTCTCAAGAATCCCACCAGACAACACACTGAAATCAGAACATGAAAATATCGGTATTCACAAAGTAAAATATCGGTATAAATGGTTAATTTTTTACTACAAAACAAGAACAAGAATTCTCCTTTGTACCTGTGTCCTATAACAAAGCGAACAATGATTCCTTTCTCTTCTTCAAGATTCTTAAGATTCTCTCCTGAATGATTGTTTAAAAACCGAAAAAGTTATAATTTCCGGTTTATTACACTAGAAAAATCAAGAAAATGGGAACAGCCTTACCTTGTGGCATCCATGTTGACCGGACTGAGTCACGTCTCTTACGACTACTAAAGGCAGTGTTAATACCAATAACCATGAAGTATTTTCTTTTCTTGGCTTCTGTTGAAATATTAAATTTCCCGGACAATGACTCGCGTTCGGCTCTAGCAGCTACTAATTTCATCTCTAAACTTGAAATGGATTTATCTAAGATCCTGCAAAATGTTGAATTATATAACATCATCATCATCATTTAAACATATATAGAAATTGTTCATGGATACATCTAGTAAAGCTTGCAAAAATGGTTATACCCGATAGTATTGTTACCATAGTCCAAAACCTGCTAAGAATACAAGATCAAACAATTTAATATCGATTGAATTGATGATATGCAAATACACAGATAACTTACATTATTTTTGTCGCAGTCACTGGATTTTAAGCTTAGTTTAGAGAGTCTTGAGATGCCTTTAGCTTCAAGTACATCCCACATCCTGATTTAACAATCACCCATAATCAAGCACAAACCTTTAACTCCAAAAGATCAAAAGAAACACAAACCCGAACCAAAACGTGGATCAAGCCACCAACTTTAGACATAGTTTTTTTTTTTTTTTTTTTTGTCTCGCAAAAGCTACTAGGACATATGAGCAAATAAAAGCATGTCTTCACCGACAAAATTCTAAGCTTAAGAAATCTACTTAAATTTGGAGAAACACAAGGCAGATTTAGTCTCAAGAAGATGTAATTAGTAACATAATAGGAAACACACGATTGTTATAAAATCCAAAAAAAAAAGATAGAATCAGACATGAACAGTGGTGAGTACACAAACTTTATAAGAAATGGTTAGAACATAATCAGAATGGTGTTTTTTTTGGAATAGATTTACCTGTTAGTGAAGAACATGCCAAGGCAGAAACTTGCGAGGCAGAAGAAAAATACAGAGTTTCTAGAAATTACTTTTCTTGGAGTAAAATAGTTATCTCCTCCTCTGTTCTTAAAAGACATTTCTTATTTGGTTTTGTTGAAAACTCAAATCCGAGAAAAAGTGAAGAATTTGGTCAATGAAGATTCAAGTTTTCTTTGTGGGTCTATTATTTACAGTTCTCTTCTGTTTGATGCAATATCTCTCAACCTGAGACTGAGAGAGAGATGCATGACGAGAGAATAACACACAGTAATTGATTTTATTATTAAAAAAATGGTAACGTTTGGGAAATGCGATAATGACGTTTCTAGTTATAAATTTTGGAGTTACTTAAATACCAAAAACTGATGATTTTTTTTGCTACTAATGTTAATGATAACTGCAGCTGCAGATCAAGTACCGGAAACAGTTACATTGTTCTGGTTAAACGGTTTGCATTGCACTTTGAACCGGGTCAGATTTGGAAAGTGTAACAGTGTGTTTTATATATAAACTTTTATTTATTCAGAGTTACAAAGTAATCCATAGACCTCAAAAACGTTCTTTAAATGCTTTTGGGAATGTAAAAGAAGAAGAAATGACCAAACTCTCTTTAAGGTGTCTCAAAAGCTAATTTCTGTACAGAGTAAGAGAAATGATCTTAAAGTTTCCTTTTTCTTTGTTGTTGTTGTCTCACTTGCGTGCAGAGTGATAAAGTTCAAGATACTCAAGTGCGGGACGGTTCCATGACCAGTCTTGCTCCATCACCGTCTTGCAAAGCGAGTTAAACCACTCTCTACCATCGTACCACGCTGATATCGCCCTGCAAAAAGAAAACATTCTATCGCTTCTTGTAACACTTTCAAGAGTGTTAGTTTAGATTTTGGTTGGTTTACCTATTGAGAGCGTAATCCACACCAGGAGCATCAGCCCCATCGAAGCTGAAGCCATTAGGTTCTAGAACTTGAGCTTGTGCCCTTTCTTTATCGTGGTCGACATCAAAAACCGTGTCATAGAGTCCTATATCGGATAATGATAAACCATTACCCTGAAGTCAGCTTGGTCTTGAGTGAAATGGGTAAAGCTTAAGATTCTAATCATAGTCAATACCATTACCTCCAGTTTTTCTAACTACAGGAACAGCACCGTATCTCATGGCTATGAGCTGTGTCAGTCCACACGGCTCAAATATCGACGGTACAAGAATAAAGTCAGCTCCAGCGTAAATCTGGAGAGTAAAACACGAAAAGACTTAAGAGCAATACCGAGAGCAGATTAAGGAACAAAAAACGAATAAAAGGTTTGTTATTGTTTTTCTACCAAATGTGAAAGAGGTTCATCGTAGGTTAGAACAAGCCGAGCTCGGTCACCATGAGAAGAATGCAATTGATTTGCCAAGTTTACGAAATCATTCTGTATCCGAGGATCCGGAGCTGAACCTAGCAATACAACCTGCTTTCAAGAAAAGAAAAATGATAAGGATTGTGAAAAGGTTCATGACAGGACTTTTTAAAGGTTGAATAAGGAGAAAAAAGGACCTGTCCATTCCGTTCCAAAGTACGCCAAATAGCATGCTTGATCAAATGTATTCCTTTCTGGTGAGTTAAGCGTGTAATAATTCCTACTAGCGGAAGATCGGCATTCTTTAGTCCAAGCCTGTTCTGCAATTCTCCCTTGGCCGCTCTTTTGCCTTCTACAACATTCTCTGAAGTATAAGGTACCTACGAACCACACAAAGTGTTCAATCACCACAAGACATAGCAAGAAATTTAAGGACGGGAAAGGAGAAAATGCGACGAAGCTTACGGGAAGGAAGTTATCGTTGTATGGATCCCATATATCCGGGTCGATCCCGTTTATTATTCCGTGAAACTTATATAAATGTGGAGATATCACAGCGTTTCCAGCAACTTCTTTGGCGTAAGTTCGCGAAACCTAGTAAAGTTCAGAGCAGACCAAGTCATATTTGTTCTCAGCTTCACGGGGAAAAGAAAACAAATGATCTTTCTGTAACAGATGTCTAAAAGGGAGAATGTTTTCAGGATTTACAGTTGTAGCTTTGTCTGCAAATGTCATGGCTTTACCAATGGCATTTGCTCCAAATTCCAAATTATGAATAGTGAAGACAACACGGGTTTTAATTAAACCGTAATGCGTGTAATGATCCTTGAATAACCATGAAACTGGAGCACTGGACCAGTCGTGACAGTGAAGAATGTCCTGTAGATAGTGAGACCACGGGTTAGAGCCGCTAGTTAGAACTAAGTATTAAGGCTTTCTATTGAGAATTCTCTATAATTCTACAGGAGCAGGGACATGTAGACTTACTGGATGAAAACCTCCTTGGAGAAGAAATTCAAGAGCCGCGTGACAGAAGAAACCGAATCTTCCTGCATCATCTGCACAACCGTAAACACATCCTCGCTGAAACAATCTGCAACAGTCAAGACAACTTCTTCACGCCATCAAGAGATGATGAATGGATTTTTGGAAGAGCTTAAAGAGAAATGCATAAAGCTAACCCGTTTTGTGGGTCTAAGAAGTAAACCGAAAGGCCTTCAACTTTTCCATGCCAAACTTTTATTTCGGTTCCTCCCCAGTGATAGCTTCTGTTGAATTGCAAGTCCTTCACCTATTTTTCACAAAATTTAAGTACAAAGAGACAGATGCAGCAAAAAAGGGGAAGTGAAAGCAGAAAACATGAGAAGACATCGATCTTACAAAGTGGTGCTTTAGACAATCATACTTTGGAAAAATGATGTCCACATTGTGGTTCAATTCTTGAACAGCACGAGAGAGACTAGTGACAACATCACCTAGGCCTCCAACCTACAGGAAATAAATATACATAAACCTAAGATATATATATACAATGTTTCTGATAGCTATAAATGTCACATCTTATGATTACCTTTGCGATGGGTGCCATTTCAACAGCAATATGAACAATGTGCAATGGTGGTTCCTTTGAAATACCTCCCACAACCGGTAAATGGTAATCCAAACCACTTTTATTATCGAATATTCCGCCATCCTCTCTCTCAGAGAACACAAAGTCCATCATGTAAGCATCCAATGGGACCTTAGCTGGAAAAAGAAGAAAAACATTAGTTACATATCATGAAACTAGAACGGAAACCTGTTAACAACTGAAATCTTACCCGTAGTCTTCATGTGTGAGCTTCCATCATCTGCTGCTTCCATTTTCTGAGGTGGTAAAGGACCCAAGCAGTGAGTCCAACGATTGAAAGAGCCTCTAAACCAAATCTCAGGCTTTCCATTCAAAACCGTGTTTGAAGGATTGTAGAAAACTGTCACAGGCTTTCCCGCTTGAACCTCTAGAGGCTCAGTGTAAACCACGTCTCTCTGGGAAAGCAGAAACTTTTTAAGTGTTCTTTCCTTAGTTTCAGCTTTCAAGCGAGCTATTTTCTCCATCTGCCAAAAAGAAAGAGGATGAATAAATGTAACTGAATGTAGTCAGATTTTACATGAGTTAAAGCAATTTGGTAAAGAGGATAAGCCGTTCATTCTTTTAGATCTATTAAGCACTGACCTTGACACGCATAGCTTCTTCTTTTAACCGCCTCTCCTTCTGAAGTTTCCTAAATATCAGATTTTCTTCCTCTAACCAATAAATCTCTTCAGGAGTTCTTCGAGGAACAAGTGCGTGGAAATCTTGGCGACTATTATTGTCATACAGAAACGCTCCTTTAGGCGGTCCATCAGCAAAGACCCAGTCAATGACTAAAGCACCGCCGGGCACTACAACTGCATATTGAAATGAAAAAGATCAATAAAACATATGGCAGCAAGAGGATATGTTACTACAAAAACATATCAAAACCAAGAAGATAAGATAAGAAAGCTTCACATATATACCTTCAGCAAACCACCAATCTCCACTCTTTGGATCAGTCTTTAACTCAGCATCAACAAGCTTTTCAACGATAGATAATCCATCTACCCAATTATTAAACCCTCCATGAATCCAGACTTCTTTGGAATTAGCCAGAGGACCTGAGCTTTTATTGTAATACAGCTTCACTTTATCTTCAGCCTTAAAATCACTCGGCCCAATGTACCAAACATTCTCAGCCGAGATAACAGCTTTCTGAATAGCCGGTTTAAGCAATTCACGTCTCTTCTGGATCTCCGCCTTTGCTTGTGCTCTATCAGCTTCCATTGCAACCTTCTGAGCTTCGATTCTTCTCTTCTCTTCCTCTTTTCTTTCCCTCTCAGCTTCTTCCTTAGCTAACTTCTCTTGTTCTCTCCATTTCTCTTCCAAAAGAAAATTCTCAAACTCAACTTTATCCATCCCACCTTTAACAACTACACAGAAATCTTTTAAGTCATTGTTGTCATACACACTTTGTCCATTGAAAAACACAAAATCCATCTGATACGCTTCTTTGGGGATATGAAGGAGACATGACCACCAATCTCCATGAATCCATGACTTTTCTAATCTCCTTGTGAAAGACTTCCATCTCCATTCGTTAAACGCCCCCATGATCAAAACATCAGGCTCATTGTTCAGAGTGGATACACTCCTATTGAGAAACACTTCTATGTCTTCATCGGGTTTCACACTAACGGGATACACAAACATTCTATCACCTCTAGTCAAAGTTTCCTCAGCAAGCGCTTCTATTTCCTTCGTACGAAGATTCTCTCTTTCAACTTTTAACTTTTGTTCTAACAACTCATCATCCTCAGTTGTTTTCTTATCCATTCGGTCACTTCCATCCTCAATATCTGAACTTTCTAACTCATTCCTCTCATCAAAAACAACAGTGCCTTGTTTCTTTACATCCTCTTTAGCTTCGGGTAACTTACTAACCCCTAGAACCTCATTTGTTGCCGTAGAAGTAGCATTACTATCTTTTTCACCATTCTTCTTCTGAGTTCTTTTCTGAGCACTTCCTACTGTTGTTCGTCGCCCAAAACCTCTGGGAGCTGAGCTTTTGGGTGCTGAAGATGACATTCTTCCTTGCTTCTTCCTTGAAAAATCTTGTTTACAAAAATAAGAAATGCATTAAAAGGACTGAATCAGTAAACCACAATGAAAAATTTCAACATTGTGAACCGATTCTTGATTCTTAACCTGCACTGGCCGTGATCTGATGCAGAAACCCATTTGATTTGTATTGTCTTTCCAATGAAGAAAGCTGAAATACCAAACACAGGTTAGAAATTTGCTCAGTCTCATCTCCACAAGCTTTAAGCCAATAAAACATAACAAAGCTAATCACACCAAAAATAAATTCATAGTCCCCAAGATCTTTTTTCTCTCCCCATCTTGGATTTTCATACTTTTAGATTCTCAATGTGGTTAGGATTGAGTATCAGAAGAAAATTTGGAAATTTCTTATAAATTGAGCTCAGTTCCTACAATCCACCAATTCAAAACTAGGTTCTAACATGAGATTCCCAATTCAGAGACCCTACCAAATCTCTTAAAAGATAGTACATTCTATCAAAGTTTTGATTCCAACTAAAGACATCCTGATCGAAAAAGGTGATCTCATTAAACAAAAAAAAAAGTAGGAGACAGTGCATTTCAATTCCCGGAAATAAAAATCCAAAGAAGCATCGAATCATGTCTATACGCATGCATATACATGCGAGATAGATTGAAACAGGATGAGAATTTACAGTAGAAAAGGAGCAAGATTTGGGGCGACGTAGAAACCCAATACAAGTATTGATCTTGAGCCGACCCTTTTCGTGGAACACTGGTCTCAAACTCGCCGGTTTCTGTATCTGCCAACACATTTCCATGGCTGCCGAAGAAACACAAGAAAAGATGAAGAACAAAAAAAAGACACAACAGAGTTGTGCTTCAGGTATATGAGATGAGATAGAGAACGTTTGTAATTGAAGCAGGAGCCCCCTCCACTGCTTTCTACCAGACCATTTCTCAATCACTGAAACTCATCTTCATCTTTTTTTTATTTCCCCTTTTTTTCCTTAAAATTATAAAAATTAAAATTCATTAGCCCATGTGCTAATTACTATTATTATGACATGGTTCTATTCTTGTAATTAAATCTTTTTAACCTATGGTAATAGAAATCAATCCCAAATTAAACACATGAAAATCTAGAATTTTCCGTAGCATTGGAACTGTCATTACAGATTTTATAACTTCTACCAAAATAAACAACAGAATTTTTTTTTTCTTTTTTATCTTGGCATTAAACAAAGAAGATTTACTATCGCAATCGCAGCCATACGTTTTAACATATATCAATGGATATTTTTCCTCTGCTTCTCTCTCAGGTATATTCGTTACGGTATATCTATCTGCACGGCAAACTCTGCAAATACTTAACTAGACCAATCAATTCTGCAAAATCAAAAACTTTAAAAAATACCTAATCCTAATTGAAAAAAACAAACAAATTTACAGAAAACTATTTAAAAAATGTATATATGTAAAAAACAAGGAAACAAAGAATAAAACAACTATGGGGGAATGTTTCCTCTGCGTCTCGGATTAAATGGTTTACGGTGAAAATCTGGACGGCGCTAATTCTTAAACATGACGTGCTTCTTCTTCTTACTAAATAGCTCGTGACAAATAAATTGTTTGTCCGATGCATTAGCGCCACGTGTCAGACAATCATCCGTTTTACATGTCCACGTCAGGACTAAGCGATCCACTTTCTAAACACTGACCGTTGATTACAATCGCCGTAGGGTCCACGTGTACGAACAAGATACGCATCACTCACCAGAGAAACCCTCTGAGCGGTTCAGTGGTTCCACCGCAAAATGCAAACCAAGAACATCATCACTGGCTTTCACTATGGCTTTGTTAGGTGTTTTCCACTTTCTCCATCAAGAAGAGGACGAACGATAGATCGGTGTATGTGTTCATGAGGTGTAACTCCATGAACAACCATGTAATCATGAAGCTCAACAACAACTTCTTCACCGCGATTCTTACTAAACGATGTAATCAAAGTTCCATATGTTATATAATCTGGAACAACACCTCTCTCAACCATAACCTTCAGAACCTCCTTCGCTTTCTCGTAACAACCAAACTTGCATAAATGATTGATCAAGATGTTGTAAGTCACCAGACTAACCAATTTCTCACCCTCCTGTTTCTGCATTTTAGATAAGATATTAACTGCTTCTTCGACATTCCCGGTCTTGAGAGACTCGTGCAACAGTGTATTGTAAGTTACAGCGTCCTTGCTTGCCATAGCGTTCACAACCGCTTCAGCCGCACCAGCCAATCCTCTTTTGCTTAATCCATTAACAATTGAATTGTATATCACAAGATTCGGCGTTATCTTCATCTTGATCATACCCTCGTAGATATCAATAGCTCTTTCCAACTTCCCTTCCTTTAGGTAACCATCAATCAAAGTACCAAACGAAATCGCATCAAGATCCAATCCGCGAACCAACATACTCCCCAGAATCTGATCAGCACACGCCAGCTTTTTATCCCTTACGAAATGGTGCATAAGTGTATTGTGACAAACTATATCTTCCACAAGTTTCTTCTCTGAAATCTGCCTCTGAAACTTAACAGCTTCATCTACATATCCGTTTCTGCATAGACCTCTGACAACAATGGCGTGAGTAAACCGATCAATTTGCATCTTTTTACTGATCATATCACTTAACACCAGTATTCCTCCTTCCATGTCACCTTCCATAAACAGCCAATAAACAATAGAGTTATAGATAACAGTATTCGCCTCAAGTCCCTTACTCGTCATCTCATCACACAACCTTAAAGCTTCATCTGAACTTCCAGCTCTACCATAAGCATCCACTAAAGCTCCATAGGTTCTTTCATTGCAACCAACACCTGATTCAACCATGTCACCACGGATTCTTTCCGCCAAATCCAATCTTCCAACCTTGCAAAACCCGTTAATAACCGAATTGTAAGTAACCGCATTAGGTGAGACAAAGTTTCCAGACATGACTCCCATCTTCCCTAAGAGCTGCAATGCAAATCCCATATCACCAGTCTTACAAGCTCCATCAATCATCATATTAAAGCTAACAACATTAGGCCAAATCCCACATTTCAACATCCGGTAAAACACCGATAACGCTTCAAACAACTTATTCTCCTTACGAAACGAATATATAACCAGATTAAAGGTATTCACATTCTCAACATACCCCAAAGAATCCATTTCTTTATAAACCTTCCAAAACCAATAATTCTCATTCAAATTCAATAAACAACCCATAAAATTATTCAAAGCATGAACAGAAACCCAAATCCCCTCTGCTCTCGTCTGCTCAATCACTTTATAAGCTCCTTCAGTATCACCATTCTGTGTACAAGCTCTAACCAACGAATCAAACACATCAATACTCGAACCAGAGGCTTGGTAAGTTCGAATCAAACCCGATAAAACATGTAAAGGACTTAACTTTTCTCCTTCCACAGAAATCAAATTCACCATTATAGATAAAGCATCATCAAATCTTCTCGAATCAACTAGTAAATGAATCATCACACAAGAAGCTTCTAAACAATTCTCTGACTTAGCCATAGTGTTATCCCCTAAAACCCAGTTGTAGAACTCAAGAGCTAGCTTCGGTGAGCTTCGAAACTGGAGAAGAACTCGGCTTATCAATGGATTTGTGAGACTTGGGGAGAATTGATGAAGATTGTTCCATCTTCTTTGTCTTAAATTCAAACAGACAGCACTAAAGAGAATGTCTTCCGGCTCAGGATTTGAGAATTTCTTAGCGACGTGAAAGCAACGTACCAAGAAGCTCGTTCTTCTGGCGAAAACGTGAGCGAACATACGGTACCAAAAGAATCAGATTATGATAATCACTCTAAAGCCTATAAGCAAAAACCCTAAATCTAAGGGGAGGTTTTTAAACGTAGAATTCGAGGGCATGATATTCCGATAGATGAGCCTTGATCGTGGCGTTTGATAAACCGCAATTAGTAACTCCGGCGGTAGCAACGGCGTAAGCTTCTGTGGCAGAGACCAGAGAGAAAGGTGA
>CM051362.1:5125896-5150896 GCA_028015245.1 Cardamine occulta | reverse complement strand
GGGCTCTACCATAAAAACGGTAAAAATAAACACACAAAGGGTTTTAAAATACCCAATAAAATAACCGGTTTAAGGTTAACCGAAATTGGTTTACTGAGTCAATAAAAAGTCAAATTTGCCATTTGTTAAAGAAATCAAAATCATACGTTCTGGTCATGTTTGTTTCACAGTTGTTATCGCTAATAACGATTACAAAACGAACAAAGCCTTTGATTTAGTTATGTATGCGCGTTACAACATCAAACTCTTTCTTTTTCTTTTCCAACTTTTTTTTCTCAAAATAAATGCAAATGGTTACACCTTTCTATCTGTCGGTCTTCTTTAATTAATTAATAGATTTTACACATTACAACATACAGAATCTCTTCTGAAAATATATACTTTTGTTTGTGTGTTTTAGCATACTTTCAGAAGTTGGGTCTAAGTCCAATTGAGGCCCCCCATGACATCAATATATATATTCAAACTCCACTCATGACCCCTACCAAAAAAAAAACTTATTTATTTCACTACTATCATGAGCCATTACGTATCAGCAGTGAAATCAGTCAATCACTAGACCTAGCCACACACTTGTTGAAAAAGTTTAGATTAATCAAGATTTCAATCATTAAACATATGTATTTTATGAAAAATGTTCGCTAGCTTCATCACATACCATATTGAACCACCACAACTTGGATATACTAGGCTTACATGCTTTCATTTTTCCTTTATTTGCATGATAGTTTTTTTTCATAAAAAGACAATTACAAGATGTAATTTTCGATTTGTATGTATAAATGTTAGGAATCAATGAAAGGAATCAAATTATTGAGAGAGAGAGTATGGTGAATGGTGAAGATAGAGTGGGAGAAAGATAAGACTGGAAAGAGATGTGTTGAGCCCACAAATATGAACTTCTCAATCAAATTCACTTTCAAAGGTCCTTTCTTAAAAAAGGCAAAGGCATAACTCACAAAGGGATCAAAAACATTTTTGACAAACTTCCCTCTCTTGTGCTCTAACGCAAACACTCTCTAAATTATGTCACTTTCTTTTGACCCCAAAACCATACCCTACCCCCTCCATAACCTCATGTCCATATAATATGTGTCTACTAGTGATATAGATAACTATATATGTTTGCCATTGTTAACTATATCGAAAACATGAATCCTTATTGGAGTTATTGCATCCGTATTATTAATACTGACGACCATTTTTCAACGGTTTGATGAAGTCACGATTCACGAATCATAATTTTTTATTTGATATAATGAGTTTCTCAAAACAAAAACAAAAAAACTTATTTATGCATGTTATTTCTAGCTGAATTGCCTTGATATGATGAAATCCCAAGCATATATTTGAAAGAATAACGCTTTCGATTAAACTTAATTCGTGTAGATAAGGTCCAATATTAATCTTTTTATACTATACTATTAAAAGTGAAGTACAAATGAGTAATCATGGTATCCAAATAAATTTATAATTATTCTTGCATCCAAACAGTCATATATATATTAATATAATAGAAACTAACACTAATTTCAAATTTCCTAAAATATATCTATCTAATTTAAACCTATATATTAGAAAAATATGATTCTCCTTTCACCTTTATTTAATTTTATTTCTAAATTATTTTAAATTATTATATAATACATACAGTTAATAAAATTTTAGATTTTTTTCTCTATATATTGTGATTCAAATTTTTTAAAACAGATATATATTATTCGATCCATGAAAAAGTGTGTTTGTTCAATGTCATAAGTTATCATGTATCCAAACAACCTCTAATTAATTATCTACAATCTTTACAACTAAACACAATTATTTATTTATTTAATATTGTGATTTAATAGTATAAATTATGATTCTCATATCAGTTTTGTTTTATCTTATTTTTAAATAATTTTGAATGATTATATAACACATATAATTATTAAAAATTTTAAATTTTTTGCATATGTCGTGATTTTTTTTAAACGAACTTATATTATTCATTCGATGGAGAAAAAATGGTGTGTTTAATATGCCATATCAGATAAAAAAAATTAGACAATGGTTCAGAGTCATATTATAAAAATGATCAAAATGATTCCAAATACAAATGAGCATGAAGCTTGACTTATCAAACATCCAATTTTAAATATTTTATTCAGTTTAATTCGGTTCTTCACTTGAACAAATTTAAACTTTTTAAAAGTTTTAAAATATTATAAATATTTAAACTTTTTAAAAAATTCTAAATAATAGAAATATTTAAACTTAAAAATATCTCAAATATTATAAATATTTAAAATTTCTTATTAATTTACATAGACATATTTTTTTAATATTAAGTCATCAAAATATTTGATTTAAATAACTAATATGTTAAACATATATTAATATGTTTGTTTAGAAACGTTTATACACTTTCTATTCTCCTTTGAAATACTATATTAAATTAAATTAAAGTAAAATACATTAATTTAAATTTTGTAGATCAAAATTAGAGGTCCAATCGTTCGATCTATGCATTGATCGATAGGTTGGTGTTTAAAATAATATGTCTAACCGACAAGTTCTGGTCGATTGCACATTCAGGGGGTTGCCCACCCACTAAACACTTTTTTATAATTTGTTTAGTTCGGCAAGTAATATTTGATCACAAGTCAATGTGAATTTTGTTGGTTTGTTTTCCTGAACTATAGAGAATTTATAAATAACGGATTTTAACATTGGGCATAATACATATTAGTGCAATGTGGTTGGATTTACTATACTAGCTGCGAGTTTAGATCGAAATATGACACAAAAAAAAATATAAAATATATAAAATAAATTATATTAAAATTTTATTATTCTATTATTTTGTTAACTAACGAACAAAATTATGCAAATATTTGTATGTATGTTTTCAATAATTTGCTCTAAATTATTTCAATGATAATAAAGAATATTATTGTTTTGGCGTATCTTTTAATTAAATAACATAACTTTTCTATTACTACATGAAAATACTACAATTCGATGACGAACTCACGTTAAACGAACAAAATAAAAGTATTCATAAATAGAAAAAAAATTAGCAAGTTAAAATTACACATAAAAAGTTAAAATAATAAATTTAAAATATAAATATTTATAAACAGTAAAAATATATATATATATATATTATAATTTTATATGAAAACAATTTGTACTCGGGTTTGAATCTAATGTTATTTTTAGTTACCACGCTTTTAGATGAATCCATACCGATATATTATTATCTATAGTTACTGCAGCCACAAAAAGATGTTGGCTCTGATTGGTAACATGAGTTATTAATTTTTAATGATGTTATTTGAGTTATGCCCATAACTCAACCAAACTTCAAAAATGTTATCAATCATGATGTTTAAAAAAAATTGAAATTGAGTTTGAGTTAGAATGATGTATGATTGATGTACAATTTTTATGTATGTCATTTGTAAAAGTGTTAACTCAAAAGATTTCTCAACATCAATGAAGATCTCATGTGGTATGTTTGAGTTATGAAACTATAACTTTTTTTTTTGCTTATTTTTGTTTCTAAAATATCTCCAACATATCATTTTTTAAAAATCAACAATATCATTACTTTTGTAACGTAAAATCAAAATAACATATTATATCTTGGTCAAATATTTTATTTTATTTATGTCATTAGTTTTTTTTAATACTAAATTACAGAAATATTTTTATTTTTTTCTTTTCAATTATTAAACTTGTAATAAATATTATTATCATTAGTTTAAATTAAATTTATTTTTAATAGTACATACTACAATTCTGTAACTAAACATCATAAAATTTACCAGTCAGTTGTTTTGACAAAAATGTAACTCATATTTTTACTGCAAATTTACCACATAAATCTACTGCAACTCAAGTTTGATACCACATATTTTCTATTGTAAGTTACATCAAATTATAACATCTACTGCAATTCAAGTTGATACTACATGTTACCACTTACCAGTCGAAGCCGTTATTGCTTTGACTTGTGTGTAAATATAAAATTAACAAGATGCCATTTCATGAACCATCATGATTTTTATTTGGGAAAATGAATTGAAAATAGTGTCTTTTTCTTCCTCGTGAGTGCCCCCACTTTGAAGTGGATAGATTCTTTGGACAGTTTACCTGTGGACACAATAATGTTGCAAGGACACATCTGTTCTCATTAATTATACAAAACTTCCCTTTCATATCATATCAAATTATCACTTAATTAACTACTATACCTAATAGTGTTGATAAATTAATCTTGTATACTATCATAAACAATATCGGTGCTCAATCATTAATATTCTTGTTACGTAGTACATGACATATGACTCGGCCGGGGTCTTAACGTTTAATTAATATATGATATGATTCATCAAATACAACTAAAAATGAACACTACGAGGAAGAACATTATATCTAATTTACCTTAATTTATTTATTCTAATTCAAAGTTTCAGATTTCATGTGGTAATCCTTTATGCATGGTCCGGAACGAGTTTGTGATAATATTTGTAAAAACTGAAACCATTCTTTTTCATTACAGATTAGAAATCGAAAGCAAGAATTCAATCAAGTTTCTATCATGAAATTATTGCTCATCCTGGTAAGCTATCTGCCTTGTTTTAACAATTTTATAGTAACTTTTGTTTATACTGGAATTACAAATCTCCATTTTATTTATTAATTTGGGATGCCATAGAGACATTAAAATAGGAATCTTGAATATAAAACAAAACAAAACAAAAAGAGAGAGAGAAAATTATACACAAAGAACATGATCGGTTCTTGAAAAATTTCCCACAATTAATTTAGAAATCTAGTTGATAGGAAAAAAAATAGAAATCTAAAAGAAAGAAAAACATTTGCATGGGAAGCCAATATAAATATTATACATCTCACGCTTGGGATTCAAGAAAATTGCTAAAGTAACTCTATACTGACAAAAATTAAGCAAAATATTTTTTTTTCAATTTTAAAGTTGAAAATTTAAAATCTTTTTATATATATAGTAGTTATATATTACTAAGTAGTAAGTACTAACTTAGCCGTAGAACCCTGTTTGGCTCCAAATCACGTCTCGAACGCGCCTTAATTCTCGTCCTTTAAGAGTCCTTCCAACTCCTTCAAACACCGACGCGCCGCCGCCTCCTCCGACGCCAGATTTCCTGCTCCGCCGCTTTTGGCTCTTCGCCAAGTACTCATGCGGCGGCATCATCATACCTGACTCTTCATCGTCCTCTTCCTCCGACTCGTGTATCGATTCAACCGAGTTAACTCGGTATATCTTACTCCAGTCCGGCACGTTCACCGGCGCAGACGATGCCAACTGCCGCTGAATTCTTCCTCCTCCTCCTCCTCCTACTCCTCCTCCGTCTCCTTCTCCTCCGCCGCGTATCTGGTGCACGATACTCGGCGACGATGACGTGTCCTCAAACGCCAACGACAAACCACCACCCACGCGCCCATTCCTCACCACCGTTTCGCGTGTGTTCCACGCAACGTGAGACTCCATCATCTCTTGAGAATCCTCGGGGCTGTGATCGACGGCGTGTGACCAGATGTCCTCCTCCGTGAGCTCTGAATCGTCGGTGACGGAGTTGCCGTTACTGTCACCGTAACTGTAGCTGCTTCCAAGATACCTCTCGCTCTGGCTCATCGTCAGCTTTCGACCTCTTGCCATTGAATCTCTTTAATCACTAATTGTTTTAGTTAATTACTTTTAAATTGCTAATCTTAAAGCATTTAGAGATTATGTAATAATTAGAGATTTCGCTATAAGTTTTAAACGAAGCGAAATGGACGAGTATATATAGCATTTCTGTGAGCACGAGAGTCCAAAAGAATGTGAAATGAGAAGTAAAAGAAATATTAATATCAAATATACCATTACAATTATAAACTTCTTACAAAAATAACCCCTTTGTATATTTTTACGTATTCGAAACCCTAATTTTTAATTTATAAATTTTAGTGGTCCTTTCTTTGATGGAGTTTCCACCGTTGGATTTAAAATATATAACTAACTTTTAAGATGGAAAAAAATCGCACGAAAGGTAGTAAGTTAATTTCGTGAATGTGTTTAATATTCTGCCATCTAATAAGCACAACGAATTTTTAATTTAGACCATCTCTTTTTTTTGTGTGTCTTTGATCAAATCAAAGTAAGAATATTTGTGAGGGGATTTTTATTAGGAAGAAAATGAAAATATGGAGGAGTAAATGGAATTTTTGAGAAATGTAAAACGAAAACTTTGGAATTATTTGTTGTCGGATCGATTAATGTGGATAATATAAGCCCTCCATTTCCCACACGTAACAGTTAACAGATAAACAATTTGGTTACGCTGGAACAAGATGAGACATGCCACGTTGACGCGCTATCTAGAGGCGCGTGTAAATCACTCGAGGGTCTTTCTTTTTTATTTTGTCATTAATTATTACTCATAAAAGACCTTAATTGTCAAGTTGCCAAATTGGGGAAAAAGTTGCAAATTTTAGATCGCTAGTTTTGGTAATTGTTCACGAGAAGTTTTGTTTTTATTTCTTGATAAGAAGTAAAATAAAAATTTAGCCAATTTGATTGTGTACAACTACGTTCGTGGGAAGATGTTTTTAGTGGACTGGAGTTAATTAATTATTGTTTTGTATTTAACGTTATCCGTATCATAATCTAGATTTTATATTTGATAATATACATATATAAATTACAGAAATAAAATAAAAGATGTTATAATTTAAGCTTATGTTTAAATTTAGTTTAAAACTCTTTGAAATAAGTTTTCAAGTTTTAAAATGAATAAAGCTTTAACAACTGTAGAGCAATTTGATTCATGTCCTAAATAGTTGAATCGAACGGAGATTCTTAAATATTCAATCTCTATATAATTATTTGACCAATATTAAAAACAAAATAACATTGCAGTATGATATTACAATAAATATTATTAGACAATTTTTAAAAAATTTCAAATCTTATTCATAATTATAATAATTTCTTATTTAGATAATCAATTTCCTACTCTATCTGTTTCATAATATAAGGTATTTTGGGTAAAAGCACGCATATTAAAAAGTTACTTTTATTTTAAATAAAAAGTTTTATTTAATACATAAACAAACAAAGTTTACCCAACAAATAAGAAAGATCATACAATATTCAATAAAATAAAAAGTTATATAGAAATATGAGAACACCTTATATTTTGAAACACAACAAAACTTCTAAAACACCTTATATTATGAAACGGAGAGAGTAATAAATAGCACAAAAAATCGGTATATAGATATTTCAAATTTTAATTCTTAATATTTTAAATTGAAATCTGTTTATTTTTATTTAGTATATTCTAAATAAATATAAATTGTTTAATTAGAGTATTTAAATAATATAATATTTAATTTTTTAAATAAAGTCATTAAGAATACAATAATAATCAAAAATTATTATAATTAAATATAAAATTTGTAAATAATATTGTAAATAATCATTACTTTTCACAAAAAATTAAATTCACTTTCTCTCTCTTATTTGTTATGGATGAAAATTAAAATTAAATTTTTTACCATCCAACTTTAGATCATTCGAATCTTCAATTATTCTAATTTTTACAATAGATCTGGACGGATCAAGAAGAGTCAGATCATATATAAACGGATCAAAATATATCATGATGGGTCTCATATCGAATTTCTAATCATTGATAATAATTGATATATTGGAGTAAATAAAACAGTTATAGATTTTGAATAATGTGAAAATATATACATAATACCACTTAATTTTTACAACGAAATTATATTATAATTTAACTTATTAAATCAATTTCTATATTAGTAATTTTAATTAACAGAACACAAACCATATATTATAGTAATAATAAATAAGATACTAAAAATATAAAAAATATAATTTACAAGACTAATAATAATATATGATAATATAAACTAATGAAATGTGAAATAGATATTTTCCCGCGCTACACAGCACAGGTTACTACCTACAGTAAGGTTTTATTTTCATAATACAAATTATATTAAAAACATGACTTATTCAAACTATTTTCTAACATAATTTATATTCTCAAATAATTATATTGAACATTCTAACTATTTTAAAACTAGCCAATTGCATTTCTTCAAAATATATATATAATCATTTAATATTGTATTTGCATTGCGCCATTTAAATACAATATACTATGGGTACATGACTTAAAATAATCAAATTTTAGGTGGTGCGGTTAGAAATCTTTTTAATGGCTACAGAAAAAACGGTTTTGGGTTAGAATTTAGAAACGATAAAAATTGTGGAATACTACTAGTTCATCAAACCTGAATTTTAAAGCGGTTAAAAATATTTGTTCAGTTGTCATCTTTCTATACCAATCGTCTATTTTATAATTGTTACCATCATATTTAATCTTTCTATTCGAATGATAGTCATGAAACCGGTTAGTCACTATTGCAGAAGTTAGTGAATTTATAAATAGATTCTGAAACTGTTTTTATATATGATTAAGACGAAAAAAATATTAATTTATTTATCGCAAAACTTTCTTATACATAGACAACGATTAAAATTTTAGTTTACTTTTTATAAGAGTATAAACTTGACCAAGTCAAAGGGATCATACATCTGTACATTTGGATTGCGAACTCAGTGTTTAAATCCAAAGTGGAACACAGAATAACTCAAGTATATTTCAAACTAAGACCATTAATTAAATTAATTGATTAACTTATTGATCGTTAATCAATTGCTTACGCATTTTAATTTAATAACAACTTTAATTGATGAGCTCAAAGCAGGCCTCCCACTTGTGACGAACTTAGTACGAAGAGAGGAGAAGGGTCCCACAGTGTCCAACATTGAACGGCTGAGAATGAGAGACAGAGTATCATACTCACTTCACGAACATAGCAGCTACGTTTAATTTAATTAAACGGATTTGTTATAAAGTTTATAGATCTTATTTTTCATTTTCCCTCTTTTGAACAAATATTTTTAAAAATAATTTGGAGTATTCATTTGGAAGAGTAGCAAAAAAGTGTATCTTTATAAAATGAAAACTTTTCTAATCATTGTTTTTTTCTCTTCTAATTATTGATTTTTTTTGTGATAAAAGTTATTGTTTTGTTTACAGAGTATTATATTTTTTTTTCTTTTAAATATCCGTTTTATGCTTGTTCTATCACGTATGTTAATTTGACTATTTTTCTTCATGCATATACAAGTATTCGTCAATTCAACATAATGACGAAATAGAAGTATCAAACAATTTCCTGCCATATTGCCGTAGACACATACTCTTTCTCATATTTTATCATAGGAATAACAGATGAGAACTCATTTTAGGGTTTGATCTATCCACGGATACTTAAATTATCATGTGAGAAAATATAATCAAGTATTTTAGAGTCCTCAAGTTCAAAAATTATATATGTTACATTTTGAAAGATTTTTCTTACGTTGGTATATTCTTCATAGTCATATTCGCATATATGATATACTATAGAAGTATAGATGAGTCATGAGTGGTTCTATTATTCCACTCAATAATTCTTAAGAGAAAAAAAATATTAAATACCTCAAAATATAAGAAACAAAAAAAAAAGGAAAAAACTGAAGATACAAAATAAATGAATAAAATAGATGAAAATATTGACATTACAATGTCTATATAATACGTCTAAATCAATGTAGGGATACAATATTAATCTGACCAATTTTTTGGTTGTCCAATAACTTGACGAGATTATTGGTATAAGTCAGGTGGTTGTCTTTTAGCAAGACGAACAAGTCATTATGTTGTTCTCACTCACTACCCCACATTAGACTCCTACCACTTCTAGGGCAGTTGTAACCCTACTGTAATATTTTTCAACAAAATAATCTGTATTGTATTAATTACCTAAGTAAACTATTTATCATTTTCTATCATGACGTGATACAAATGATCCAATCCTAATATATATCCTATACAAGATAAGATTTACATCTACTTATTTCGTGTGAAATGCATCAAACTAAACCATATATTAAATTCATCCTCTAACTTCGATTGTATGTGTAACATCCCAGTTTCTGAGAGTAGGTTAAGAGATTTGATTTGGCTACCTATATCACCAAAGTGCACTTATCTTTTCCGTCATTCCTCTGGTTAGAACTCTGGAGTTAAACCAACTTAGGCTGAAGTAGCACTAGAAAGGATGACCTATCGGGAAGTGGTTGTCGGTACCATGTGAGTGAGGCCAAAGCACAGAGAAAGATCATGTGGTGATTTGTAGAGATGGTAACAAGTCTATAGGGCCTCAGGAAATTAATGCACCGGCCCACATATCTAGAGGGGACGTGGAGCACTTACAGACCTGGAGGGAGCATGAGACTCACGAACCTAAAAAGGACATGAAGTGCTCATGGACAGTGGCGGGCGGGGCATTACAGTATGTCTATCGTGACTCGTGAGCATCCCCAAGTAGGCTGGTATAATGGTATATCATAAGTCTCTAGGGCCTCGGGAAAGGGATGGTAACAAGTCTCTAGGGCCTCGGGAAATTAATGCACCGACCGTTGGACGAAGGTGGGCCCCACGGGCCTAGAGGGGACGTGGAGCGCTTACAGACCTGGAGGGGGCGTGGGGCTCATGGACGGCCTAGAGAGGACGTGAGGTGCTCACGGACGGTCGCAGGCGGGGCATTACAATTGGTATCAGACCCAGGAGGCAGTCCTGAGAGCGATGGGTGCGCAACGAGGACGTTGCGATCTGTTAGTGAGGGTGGTTGTAACATCCCGGTTTCTGAGAGGGGGTTAAGAGATTTGATTTAGCTACCTATATCACCAAAGTGCACTTAGAACACTGGAGTTAAGTTGCTTTAGAAAGTGGTGAGGAAAGTGGCTGACCCAGGAAGATAAAAGATCATGTGGTGATTTGTAGGGATGGTAACAAGTCTCTAAGACCTCGGAAAATTAATACACTAACCCACAGACCTAAAGGGAACGTGGAGCACTTACAGACCTGGAGAGAGCGTGAGACTCCCGGACCTAAAGAGGACATGAAGTGCTCATGGACAATGACGGGCGAAGCATTACAGTATGTCTATCGTGACTCGTGAGCATCTCCAAGTGGGCTGGTATAGTGGTATATCATAAGAGTAGCTATAAAATCATATATTTAATTTCACGTATGTATATATTTACTAAGAGATATAGATGGATAGTGACAACTATTTATATTATATATTTATATAATTATATCTAATGTAATCTCATGATTATTGATATTGCTATAGGCACACAAAATTGAAATCACAACTTTTAGCACGAGAGCAAATAATTAAAACTGATTATTGGATATTTTTATGTGCTCTGAATTTATCGAATTTACGACAACGTAATGGAACTTTCTCATGCGGAATATCTTCTTAATATCATAAAATCTTCTAAACCGGTAGTAGCGGGACAAACTAAATTTATTTTAGTTTTTAATTTAGTATATTCAATTTGGAAAATGGAATTTCTGGAGTCGGAAATATAAAGAGAATAATATGTGATTGGTCATGTGCAAAGCCGTAACGCTGGCCAAAGATTGGATCTCTAGATTCCATGGATCATTAGCAACCAAAAAATAAAATAGATATGTTGTATCGTATTTATTAAATGTATTTTTCAAAGAAACAAACAAAACAAGTAACAAACACACAGTTGATAAATACAGGACAACAAAACTATATTTAAAAAAAAAACATCCAAGAGAAGTTGACATTGATGATTTCCTTGGTCTCTAGCTGACAAATGCTTGTTTTAAGTTAAAATTTACAAATTCTGGTTCACAATCTTTTATTCGCTTTGCACTACTTTTCTAAAAATTGAAGACGCAATAAAAAAAAAAAAAAATTCTGAATGTAATGATTAAAGTTGTAAGGTAAATTTGTAGATGTATCATTGTAACCATGTCCCAAAAATCATGGGAACACTTTGATCTAATGATTGGTTTAAAGGTAAAGATGTTTCTTTACTTTGTATCTGAGGTTCAAATTCCAAACTATAAAAAAGTTGTTGCAAATGGTCGTCTTTCGTAGGTTCCCACATAGACCAAAATAATATCATAATCGCATATATTTTCCACTTAGTTCTATCATGAAATTTTATAGTACGGTTATGGCGAATTGATGATACATTATTTTTATTAAAGTGGTTAGAAACTTAGATGGAATTGATGTAACCTACATTAAAAAAAAACACACACACATTGTTCGTAAATAAATTTTAGAAAACCTCCGAATGATGTTTTGACTAGAGATGCTTTAAAGGTTTAGCAAACGACGAGTAACCAATAATTTAGGAATTTGATGGACATGATTTATGTGCCGTTTATTCTATTTATCAGGAAGATGTTAAACTATTTAGTTTTTCTTTTATAAAAGTTTTTTCAATTTAAATTGCATGACAATATTTTTTTTAAGAGATAGCCCAAATGACTATTTCAGATAGAAACCCATTTAAACACATAATTTAGAAGCAAACTTAGTAATGAAACGGGTCTAAAGCACATTATGGTGTTACACAGCCCATAGGCAATAAGAGAGCACCATTTATGATGTTAACAGATCGAATAAAATTATCCATGAAAACTTAACACCCTCCAAAGTTTTACAAATTTCCTTGTAAACATTTTCCTTTCAACACATTAATGTTGATAAATATTATCTTGATCAGAGACGAGCTCAAATTTGTCAAAATCCATCTTATTGCCTACAACTTCCATAGTCATAGATCTCGCCATCTTTATCAAACCTTCACCTCTTCTCAACCTTATCTCCTCAATTCCTCCTACTTCTCTCGCCATCTCCAAACACTTCTCTAACTCAACCACAAACAAATCCATCTCCTCATACTTTTCTTGCAAGGCAAGTTTTGCATCTATCAACTTAACCCTAACCCTTTCCTCCCTCCACATCTCAGCCATCTTCAACATCTGCCTCTCCTCCTCCTTCTCGTCCCACATCCTCCTTGTATTCGCCTTTAACTCATCGATTCTCGTCACCAGTTCCTCGCACACCTTCTCCATTGTGTCTCTTTCTCTTCTCACCCGATTCGATGATGATTCCATATCCAAAATCTTCTTCTTTAACCTAGAATTCTCAGCTTTAACTCTTTTCATTTCTTTTTGCTCTTTGCTTAACTTTTCCTTCAAGTAATCAACAGATTGATCAGTGGTTTCTTCTCTCCCATTTCTGTTGAAACATCTAATATTTTCCTCAGATCCAAAATTTTCGGCCTCGAGCTCTCTGATTCTCGATTGAGCCTTCCATAACTCCGCTTAAAGACAAGGAACAAGGCTAATGCCTAGAAGCTCATCTTCTTGAAACTTCTCATAAGGTTCAACGGAGTAGTATGTTCGGAGTGATCCCAAGTCCCACTTTGTGCTCTCCATCTACAATATTCGTGTGTGAGTTGTACACTGGATCAGAACAAACAGGATATATAGATTTAACAAATTGCATCATCCCTTACCAATTTACCATAACCAAATTACCCGAATATTACGAAGTGTAAGCAAATGAAATTAACTAAGGAAAAATCAGAAACCAAACCTGATAGATAAAAGCGTTCTGCCAAGGAACCTTAACCTTGAGGAGAAGGCTTTTGAAGCCTTGACGAGAGTGATTACGATGGAACAATGATGTGTCAGAGTTTTAACCCTAAATAATTATGTAAGTGCACAGACAATCGCAGTAGTATTAAAGGGATCGAATCCACAGAGACCAAGGTTACACTATGAAATTATGAGATTTATAAATAAAGCTAAGACAAAAGATATGGTTGATTTCGAAACAGAATTGCAAGTAAATAAAAGCGGTAATAAATCAATAAAGAAAAGCACTAGGTCAAGGTATTTCGCCGGTGATTCGGAAACAAGGCTGAGCAATTATTCAGGGCTAACTAACTACTGGTCTAGAACTCAAACATAAATAAATGTCGCCCCACTCTCGTGATGTATCGATAACTTTATCTAATAACCTAGATACCGAAACTCTCGTCTGGACCTAGCGAAGACGATAAGCATTAACAAGCGGGTTCAATCTGTTCACAATCAATCGCAACAATCAACTCTCGCTGGTTAGCTTTTAATTGCTCACCAATGATTTATCTAGCAACCTAGAGCACTCTCGTGAATAAGTTTAACCTAAAATCATAGATTAAGTGGCCAGTTTAATCTAAGCATTAAGAACCCCTATTGGCGAAGACATTATAAATTCTAATCCTATTTGTACCCAGCCATTAAAATCCTAAATCACCATTGAAAACCTTAACCTAGCTAGGGATCTACTCACACATGGCGAATCCAAACACAACAAAGCAATAAGACGAAATCATGATTCTTATTAAAGAGAATAAGGTTCAGGAGAACTTCTCAAAACAAAGTCGTGGTCTGATTGACAAGAGGAGAGAATAGATCCAAGGTTGAAGTAGCAAAATCCAAAGTGATACAAGCAAGAGGTAGAAGAACTAAGGGGAAAAATCCTCAAAACCAAAAGAACGTAGAATGAAAAGTAAAAACGAAGATTGCTGAGTCTGCAGGCGGCTTAGGATATTTATTTCCCAAAAATTAATTAAAAACGCATCCCTAGGTAAAATAGGTTGGAGCACCCTGGCACACTCCGGTGAAAAATCGTCTTTTTGCTCCAAATTGCTTCTTTTGCTCCAATATGCTCAAATATCTTCAATACATGTTCCAGAGCCTCCAAATACCTGAAAAGACACAAAAAGAACCAGAAAAAACTTAAAAACAATATAAAAAAATTAATTAATATGGGACAAATTCCTAACATATCAAACAAGTTAATAATAGTGGCTGCTGTTGTCTCAGAAGACAACGTTCATAAGGGATATGATGAAAATTATAAGATATTTAACCAACCATGTTAGGGACATATATATAGAATTATATCTAGATTTACATTGAATCATAATGTAGAATATTAAGAAAGATATTTCCAAATCATTTAAGACAATGATTTGGTCTCTTTACTATAGAGCACAATAAATTATGACATTTTTCCCTTTTATTTTCACATACCAATAGCAAATATTTTCTTCTAACAATATATATATATATATATATATATATATATATTCTAACAATAGAATTTTACCAATTCAACATTTTTGTTTCAAATTCTAAAATTTACAACAACAACAACAAAAAATCAATGCAATTAGACTTTGGCTCCACCAAAATCTTCGGTCTTCTGCAATTTAACAGATTTGTTGTTTGACCTTCGTAAAGTTAATTGGTTATACTATTCAAAATACTAACTGAGCCTAAACCAAAGAAGTTCTGCATAAATTCTCCATTTGAATTATAGCACATTCGCAGAACAAACAAACTTAGCAAAGCTTGCAAATTAAGTGTCAATTAAAGAGCAAGAACAGTTAAGGAAACAGAAAGAATCATCCAACAACAAAACTAAAACCAGAGAGGGACAAGAAGCAAAGCAGAAGCCAGAGAATGAACCAAAGTTGCAATCCCTTAAACCTGTCTTTAACAAAGCTGGCGCCGCTTGTAACGCACCATCACATTGCCTTTAACGCCAACCACCATAGCGTTCCAGTCGATCTCAGGGAACGGTGAAACCAATTCAAGCTCAAAGTTCCTCAACAGATGACTCCATATGGCTTTGATCTGCAGGTAAGCAAATGGCTCTCCAAGGCACCCATGCCTACCTCCACCGAATGAGATGTACGAAAAAGCTCCTGCGGCTTTGTCCTCTTCTCTTCCCGGGGAGTATCTATCAGGGTCGTAGGTGTCGGGGTCTTTGAAGACATGTGGTAAGCGGTTGGCAAATGCAGGCGAGGTTGCAACAATGTGACCCTTTGGGATGTCATACGTTGTTCCATCCCGAGCTGTCACGTTGAAATCACTGTGTGAGGCTCTCATTAGCATGATCAATGGAGGGTGAAGCCTTAAAGCTTCCTTAATGCAGCGGTAGAGAACATCCATCTCGGATAAGATATCGTGATCAATCTTGTCTCCATGTTTCTCAATCAAGCTCTTCTGCTCATCAATAGCAGCCGAGAAGAACTCTTTGTATCGCATCAGATAAGCACCAGTCCAAGTGGAAGTGATAGAGCTCGTGTGTTGTCCTGCAAACAGAGCAGCAATGAGCAAACCGGTGACTTCAGATTCTGTTGTCTGTCTACCGTCTTTGTACTTTGATTCGATGAAACACTGCAACATGTCATTCTCTGAACTTCCAGAACGTTTTCTCGACCCTATGATTTTTGAAAAAATATCCGCAAGCTTTTCTCTGGCACGGTCACGACGACGATGAGCTGGAAGTGGAAGGTATGGGAAGAGAACACTGATGGGAAGCATTCCATTGTCAAGGTCATGAAACAAAGCAGAGACATCATCAAAAAGCTGGTCACGAACTTCTCGACCCAGTAAACATCTACTTGCAGTCAAGATGATGAGACGCTCCAGCTCAACCTTAAGATCAACTTCACCACAATCTCCCCACTTGGAGAAGTAATCCTGGCAAGAACAAGAACAAGTATTTCATAAATGAAACTACAAAAAAAGCTACAAGTGGAGAATCATGTACGTGAACCAAAAACTCATAAACTCAGTCATAAGTGAAAACAAAAAGAAAAGATCCAATTTTGAGAGTACCTCAGCTTCAGTAACCATCATATCCACATAACCCTTCAACTTGCTGGCTCTAAGTGCCTCAGTAAAGAAACGAAACTGCTCCTGACGAACGGAATAATCGACATCGAAAACAACTCCAGGGCCAAAAGTAGGAACATTGAACTGATAAACTTCCTGCTGACTAAGATCAGATTCAGAAGCTTTGAAGAAATGAGAAGAAACTTCAGGACCAATGAGAAAAGTAATCTTCTTGTGAAGAAGATTGACAGTGAAAACACTTCCAAGCTTAGGGTATTCCTCTCTAAGCATAACAATTGGCCCTTTCAAGAATTTGATAAGACTTCCAATCAATGGAGGCCAAGCTTTAAGAGTAGGAGGAAGACGCTTCTTCTTTGAATCAGATGTGAAGAAGATGGAGAATATGAGTTTGGCTATAACAACTGTTGCCATTATAACCAAACCCGTCTTCAACAATTTGTTCTCTGAATCCAATTCCAATTCCATTTCTTTTTGTTTTTAAACTGTGAAATCCATCGAAACGAAAAGTCAAAATCTGATCCGATCCAGATTGATTCGGAGTGAATCGTGAGTGATCTAATAATCAATGTTACAGATTTTGAAAGAGCTAGTGAAGATCGAGACGAAAGCTTACTTTGGAGGAAGAACCTGATTCGATGATTGAGTTTTCAAAGACGGCGCGAGGAAGAAGAACACAAATGGTTCTCCAGATTTGGCACTGATGATGGAGAAATCGTTGTTGTGACTCCGAGTAAAGATGATACTGATTTTATCTCTCTCAACCTTATTACTTAAACACTTTCTCATTTTTCGATTTTTTTGAGTTTTTTTCTAAAATCAAAATTCAGCTGTAAATCACATGTGGCATTTATTTTTGCTTTAACAGTTTTTTATTGATTGGATGGTATTTGTATTCAACAAAGATAAACCAACGGCGGTTCTCGTAATAACGATTCATGTATCCTTATGAATAAGTTCAAGGGCGGAAAGCTAGAATGATCCATAATTTAGCATAAATAACTAGAATAACTCTCGTTTTTTTTAAGGATTTTTAAGGTGTTTTAACCCAAAAGTATCCCTGAACCTTTTGTTAGGAAAAAAATAGTTTTCAAAAATGCCATTAAATTTTTTTTTTCCAGTGCGCTTAAGTTGTTGGTATTTACAAAAATGCCACCGCGTTTTTTACAAAAATCCGCAGACTATGTTGCTGCACACTTATTTTTTTGCACATTTGTTTTAGTTATCGCGGATTTATTTCGCACATTTGTTTTTCATGTTGTCGCACATTTATTTTCAATGTTGCCGCACATTTATTATTCTGCACATTTATTTTGTTTTATGGCGGAGTTACTTAGAACCGCGGGTTTGTTTTGCACATTTATTTCATCACATTATGGCGGACATATTTTTTTTTGTTTAGCCGCATGATATTCAAAATAGTTGCCGTGATTTATTTTTCTGATTATCGCCCATTTATTTTCTCTTTTGTATTTATTTTATATGTTATCCACTTATTTCGCTTAATGCACGAGTTATTGAAATCATGTTATCGCAGTTATTCCTCTCTTGTTGTGGATTTAATGTATATGTGAATGCACACTTTTTTTATAGTTCCGCAGACTTTTTTTTAAGATTCTGCTACGATTTTTGCTTTTATTCTGCACACTTATTTGTAACATTCTTACATATATTTATAATGTTATGCACATTTATTTTCTTTTCTTTGTGGCGACTTATTTGTAATGTTATCGCACACTTTTTCTTATAGTTGCCGCATACTTTTTTTAATAGTTACTTACTTTTTTTCTTCTCTTATCGCACACTTATTCGTAATGTTCCTCGCATGTATTTGTAATGTTATCGCATCACTTTTTCTTATAGTTGCCGCATTTTTTTAATAGTTACCGCACTTTTTTTTCTTTCGTTATCGACACTCATTCGTAACGCTTCTGCATATGTATTTGTAATGTTACCATTTATTTTCTCTTGTTGTGGCCTTTATTTGTAATGTTATCGCCACTTTTTCTTATCGTTACTTTGTTTTACATTCTGTGGATTTGTTATACTTTGCGGATTTACTTTTTTTTGCGGATTTGTTTATTCTTTGGCTGCAGATTTGTTTTACTTTAGATGCTTGGATTTGTTTATTCTTTGGTCATGGATTTGTTTTTTCTTTCGTTGGGATTTACTTTTTTTTGCTTGGATTTGTTTATTCTTTGGCTGCAGATTTGTTTTACTTTAGATGCTTAATTTGTTTATTCTTTGGCTGGATTTGTTTTTTTTTTCGCTTGGATTTGATTTACTTTGGTCATGGATTTAGTTTTTCTTTGGCTTAATTTGTTTTACTTTGGCTGCAGACTTGTTGTTATCGATTCGCAGATTTGTATAATGAAATATGAACCACAAGATTTAGGGTTTTCCCTTGGCGTCATCTTCTCCTTCACCGTTCCCTTAGTGTTTTTTCTTTTCAGACCATCTTCATCTTCCTCTTTTTTCATCATTTCTCTCGATTTTGACCTTGTCTTCATTTTCTTCCCTGCGTAAGTTTTGTCCTTTTTTCATTTTCTTCCACTTGTATGTGGAAAATGAAGGTTTGAAAAGTGTAGATGGTTGTTTGTTGTTGATCTTAGGCGAGGATCTCGAATGATGTTTGAAGATTAAAAACAATGTTCAACATCAAAATAAATCATGCAACATAAAAAAACAATGTTCAATAGCAAAATAAATCATGACAACATATAAATACTCATTTTCAATACTAAATTAAATCTGCTAACATATAAATACCCTTTATAAAATACTAAATTAAATCTGCAGTAACATCAAATTATCCTCCTCCACCTCCTCCCAGTAACCACCACCACAACCTCCTACGGTATCCACCACTCCTCCTCCGCCGCCACCGCTTCCATGTGACTGAGCCTCGTTGACAGTGATGCTACGTCTGTCAAGCTCTTGTCCTTTCATTCCTTCAATCGTATCCTTCATCGATTTCTCATCCTTGAAGGTGACTTCTCATTCTTGAAGGTGACGAATCCAAATCCCTTTGATCTTCCAGTCTCACGATCGTTAATGATCTGTGAAAGATTAAACAAAGCAAAATCAGCAAATTGAAAATCGAATACAGTTGAAACAAAGAATGAGATCTACGAAATCACAAAAAAAAAACAAAAAAAAAAACAAAAAAAAAACGATTTACCTCCGAGCTCATCGAGGATTTAGATCGGAACAAAAAAAACAAAAAAACACAGATCGGAACAGATCCGTCAAGGATTGAGATGGAAACAGATGTGCGGCCAAAGAGTAAACAAATATGCAGCCAAAGAACAAATGTGCGGCCAAAGAGTAAACAAGTGTGCGGTCAAAGAGTAAACAAATGTCGCGGTCAAAAAGTAAACAAATGTGCCAAAAGAGTAAACAAATGTGCGGCAAAGAGTAAATAAATGTGCAGTCAAAGAGTAAATAAATGTACACCAAAGAACAAATGTCGAGTAAGCAGATGTGCAGCCATAAAGTAAAAAAATGTGCGGCAAAGAGTAAACAAATGTGCTTCCTAAAATGAAAGGGAGAACGAAGAACCATCACCTAACGGCGGAAGAGAGGCGATGAAGCAGCGGCAATGGCGAGACTGACGGTGACACATAACTAAACACACGTATCGCGGTAAGATAAAACAATACAACAAATAAATCCGCGATAACACAAAACTAAACAAACAAGTCCGCAGAATGGCGGTGGAAGATGAAACGGCGGTGGAGATTGGAACGAACGACGAACCCACGAGGATTTAGATCGGAATAGATATGCGGGCAAAGAGTAAATAAATGTGCGTCTAAAAAGTAAACAAATGTGCAGCCAAAGAAAAAAGGTGCGGCCAAAGAGTAAACAAATGTGCAGCCAAATAAGATTAACTCAAACAAGTGTGCAGTTAAGAAAAAAACAGATCTAGACTTTAAATCTGCAGCCAAATAAGATTAACTCAAAGAAACGAACCTTAACGAGGTGAAGATGAAACGGCGGTGAATCAGAGGCGATGGTTAAGAAAAAAACAGATCTAGACTTCAAATCTGCAGCCAAAATAAGATTAACTCAAAGAAACGAACATTAACGAGGTGAAGATGAAACGGCGGTGAATCGGAGGCGATGGTGAAGCGGCGGCAATGCGGCGAGCACTGACGGCGGCGAGACATTACTTAACAAACAAATCCGGTAAGATAAAAAAAAAACAAATAAATCCGCGATAACACAAAACTAAACAAACAAGTTCGCGATAACAGCGGACGAAGATGAAACGGCGTGGAGATTGGAACGAACAGCGAACCCATCGAGGCTCTAGCCTCCCCCGTTCTTTCTAGCTTTCATTTTCTCGGCTTAGGAGGTGTGCCAGCAATGGCCGAGGCGGCCCGGGCGAGTTGAAGACTCTCGGAGGCGGCGGATGGCGGTTCCTTCGGACGGTGGACGGAAAGGAGAAGACGAAAGGAAAAGAAGGAAAAGACGGCAAGAAGAAAACGCAAGGAGAAGAAGGACGAGTCTAAGGGACGCAGCAGCGAGCAAGGAGCAAGGAGAAGAAGGATGACGGCGGAGGAAGGAGAAGAACGAAGACGACGGCGGAGGAAGAAGATGATGACGGAGGAAGGAGAAGAACGAAGACGACATCAGAGGAAGGAGAAGAACGAAGAAATCGTGAAAGTGAGTTTTAGGTGTTTAGATTTTTTTTTTTAGGGTTAATGGCAATTTTGTTATTATGTTAGGTTAGTTTGGTTTTCTAGTCTTTTAACCAAAAATATTGATCCATTTTTTTACTTTGAGTCATTCTAGTTATTTCTGCTAAAATCTGGGTCATTTCAAGCAATTCCCACTAAGTTCAAACTATTTACTACATTTATATAAACTTTTTGTCATTTTCTCAAATAAATTTCACTTTTTTTTTAGTATTCACCTAATTAATCCTAATATTTTTATCATGCCATTGCCCGGATAATGTGGGTGTTGAACTCAAGCTCATGTATTTAAAACCGACAAAGTTGAGTAAAAACTTGGACTAAGTAAAATTGGCTTGACGGAGAACACTAGGTAACTCATCCTTATACTATTTTTTAACTATAAAAAACAAAGTGACTCAGTCGTAGTAGTGAAGCTCGTGGCCACAACACATGCTATGCTTGAGAGTATTTTAAAGGCACCTTATTTTATTATGATTTTAAACAAGCTTCGTTTTAAACTGAAATAATTGTGTATGTCGAGGAACTACTAGTGATTTTTAAAAAATAAAATCTACATTAAGCACACGGAATTCTTACAAAACTAGCAAAATCCAAAGAGGGTGGGCACATTACCTTACGCTTTGACCCGCCTGCCGCCGTAAAGCGGGTCCGCTCCGTCTAAGTCAAGTAACAATGGGATTTTCAACTACTTTAAAGTGGGCAAGTATCATATGGATTTTTTTTTTGCCCTTACATCCCGTAGTTACCGCCCGTTACCGTTACCCGCCATAATTACTCGCAATTACCCGCCTTATACCCTACCCGCCACAATTACTCGCAATTACTGCTCTATATCCGTTATCCGCCACAATTATTCGCAATTACCCACCCCTATACCCGCTACCACAATTACTCGCATATTACCCGTCTATACCCGCTACACACCACTATTACCGATTACCCTTACTGCAAAAAAAACGGATCGAAGTAGGCAAGTAACTGCAAGTAGTGGAATTTTTAATGGTCTGCTTAAAAGCAATGTCAGCGGATTTTGACTACCCGCAAGCGGTCAAATGTAAGAAGAATTTTATGCGACTTGTGCCCACCCCTAAAATCCAGTACTATGAGCAATCCGGGTTCGCTTGTTTTTTTTCCGCCTGTCTTAGTTAACAAAAACGACCAACTGTAAGATTTAATAAAGCAAAAGATCACTATAGGAAATTATCAAATTCAAGCGCGATTTATATTTTTTTTAAAATATTCTACTTTTTTTTTTATCTACCATTCACATCAATAGTCAATTTGCATTTTGGGAATAATTTTGCTATGTTTTGTTAATGTGCTAAATTTATAACTAGTTACAAATTCTTGTCATCTATTGAAATAACTTTTCGACGTTCCATGATTATTATTTATCTTTCTCTTTTTTCAGATATAAATAATAGTAGTACTAGTTTTTTCTCAGTTAGTGACTCACAAGTCACAACTCCGATTTTGACACTTGCTTAGCTGTCACTGAGAAAGAAGTATTGGTATTTAACTACTACTAATAATTAAATATGGCTAAGATACTCTAGAGGTGAAATTCGATTGCTGACTAAATCATTCCTCAGATGGTGCAATATATCGATATATATCTATATAAAACTATATTTTTATGTGATAAATTTACTATTAATTACTTAAGAAAGTTTTAATTTATGGATAACCACCACATTTGAAATAATTGAAGAATTTAATTAAAACTTTCTTAAGTAATTGATAGTAAATTTGTCACATAAAAATATAGTTTTGAACTTTATATTTCGATATATTCCACCATCTGAGGAATGACTTTAGTCAGCAATCGAATTTCATCTCTAGTCTTGGCCCACCCCCTAGTTTCTACTTTTCCCTTTGACGCCCAATAGTTTCTGATTTTGTCACCTTGGACTTGTCAATAAGGCCTACTTATCACCTTGGGCCTTGTTCGTTTTGGATTCTCATATTGATGAAATCATTCAACAAACATGATTTCTATTAAATTTGATAAAATCAAAACCTTGACATTTTTTGTTAGTTTTAAGGGATTTTAACAAACTCCACCCACTCATGATAATTTGACACTAATACATTTCTTTTGTTAGACTGACCTACTGTATTTTCAGTTATACAACGTCTTAAAATAGAATATTTGGAATTCGGTTCCAAGTTCCGACACATAAACTTGTGTTCTAATGATTGAACACAACTTGCGTAAAATCTAAAACAATACGAACTCGTTTTTCTATATTTTTTACTATCCCTAGCTCGGTTAGGTGTATGTTTCAACAAATTTTTTCATTTTTTCAATTTTTTTTTGTTTTGGTTCAAATGTTAAATTATTACTCAAAAAGGTGGCCTAACACAAAGAACTACGGGAAAAAACCAGCTTCGGTTAGTTCTATCGTACATTCGTACTACCGAATATTATTAATCAGACAACCATTCTCTTGGACGAGTTATACGAAGTCCTATTTAGTAGTCAATTTGTGAAATCTTTTAGATAGCGCCGGTACGATCAACTCAAAATTTGCATGTGGTCAGACCAAGTAGATTTGTCTTATCAGTTCATGATTCTTGAAAAAAAAAAATTTGTAAGAGTATGTTCGTGTAGTCACTATCTTATATTAATTTCATCAATGAGCTACCTTTTTAGTCTATGTATTCGATTTTATATTCAGTACCAATTAGTTTGAATAGTTTGGTAATCTACAGTTATACTGTAAGCTTTATTCATGCATGCAAATATTTATTATATATCAAGCACACTAAAAAAAATATTTTAAAAATAAAATTAAAATTTATATTCAACCCAAAATGGGATAGATGCGGTTCCTAAAAAAATATTTAGGAACACAAAAAATAAGATATGTTAATATGCAAGATAATGCCTTCGTTTTGACAACGCATGATAATGCCTTAAGATAGTTTTATTCTATAAGGAGATCACATGGACCGTCTTTTTGAAATCGATTCATTTCAGTGGGATATATAATTTAATTACACTAATCATGGACTTCGATGAATGTATCCTAACTGCATGCCCAACAATCGGATACATTATTTATACAGATAATTAAGACAAATATTTGAAATTAAGACAAAAAATAGCTGCCATGGCGTCACTTTATCAATTAACTAACCCTTGAAAAGATTTGGCTGTATCAAAATTAACATTGAAGTTAAATTAATCTATATAGCTTGATGGTAGTTAACACTATTCTTAACATTTACAATATATATATATATATATATATCTATACTATTAAAAGGGAAACATTCTTTAGATGTAACATATATGTTCTAAAAATATTACATGAAATGCTATTAGAATAATTTTTTTCTAAGATAGAAAAAAAAACATGTTTGGGCTTAAAAATCTGAAAACTGAAAACTGAAAACATGTTTGGGCTTAAAAAAACATGTTTGGGCTTTTTTCAGTTTTCAGATTTAGAACTGATTCAAAATCGAATTTCTATTTAAAAATCTATAAAACATCTCACCTCTAGTATTCATGATGCTCAGCTCGAATCAGATTGTTGCAGTACAGAATAATGAAATCTGATAGGATATAAGGCTTCAAAACGATTAAAAAGG